>LKNJ01003591.1:2725-43808 GCA_002120245.1 Maccullochella peelii
TATATATATATATATAAATATTATGCAATGATTTGACCACAGGCTGGACTTAAGGTTTTCCTAATGGAGGTGACATTATGAATTATTCCTTTATTTCTGTCTCCACATGTGCCGTTGATGCCGCAGTCCAGAGAATTTGTCATGCACCTCTGCAGTGATCACACACCAGTCTGGGAGGTTGTACATCATGTGAATGTAAATGCACATAGCATGAGAGAGGCAAATTAAAGGTCAGTTTTTCTTTCCCCCCCAATCTACTTCTCTTTCTCCTTTCACTTCTACACAGCTTTGGAAAATTCTCTGGAGTTTATTTGCAGACTGAAACAGTGGAGGAGAATGGCTTGTAAGTGTTTCCAGCCATTTGGGTTTTTCCACGGTTTCCACTGAATTTTGGTCAAGTCAGCACCTTTAGGACATATACCTTTTTTTGGTTGTCGACTACAAAAACGTTCTGCAGGCCTTTCATTATCAGATTGTAAAATTGCTATTAATGTCCTTTTATGACAAATTGTTGCTTGTCTCAGACAGTCACAGTGATGACAAATACGAGGAACCGGGATAAGAAACAGATACAGTTTATTTGCTCTGCATAATGAGAAGCACAACATCAAAATCAGGTTTAAGAATTGGGTAGGAGAGGGTCTGACAAGAAGCACAGTAAGATGAGAGGTATTGTGGGACCTAAACGTTGGTCAGCTGGATAACAAGCAACAGAAACTCGGTGAACCCAGACACTGGAGAGCCCCAGTCAAGTTGAAACAGAAATCAAGGGAATATATCTTCCTATTCTGGGACAGCTGAAGTGGGTGTTGAGTCATTTGACTGAAGAGAGCATGAGGAAATGTCGAGAAACTGTGGCTGTGTGAATACACGTCTCTTAAGGGAATAGTAATAAAGACTTTGGTGAAAGGACTCGATTTATAGGCCTGATCAGCACCAAGATGCTCAGCTGTAGGAAAGAGGAGAATGAGAAGTGGAAACTAGCTTTTTGCAGCCACTGTCCCAGTGGATAAAACCACTGCAGCGCTGTCACTGAGTGCCTCGCCAGTGTGTGGTGGTCTGGCAAGAGTCGGCCAGGCCTGACCCAGGGCAAACCACAAACGGCCACCAGAGAGGGTCACAGTGGGAAAAGCAGGGCAGCTGTCAGGCCAACACAGTACAGTACACCACAGTAAAGACGAGCTGTTTTACAGTCGCTTCCTCTTCGTGTCACTCTTGAACTCTAATTCACTTTTTTTATGATTTTCTTTCCCTTTCTGTTGTAAAGCTGCACTCCGCTGCACCAAACGGCAGCAAGAGGTAACTGCAAGTGTTATGAATTGTTGTTCAACTTTTTGACAAATGTCCATCACAATCTACCAGAGCCCAAGGCCCGAGAGCAAAAGTCCCAAATCCAAAGAGATTCCATTTACAATGAATATAAAACAGGAAAAAGCAGCAAATTATGATCTTAATATTCTGTGCGTAATTCAGGGTGCACAAAATATTTAAGAGACACCTTTATGTGTGTGTGTGTGTGTGTGTGTGTGTGTGTACAGTACCTAATAATGTAGTTATTCAGTTCATGTTCACAGGGGAGGCGTTGGAGGAGTTACAAGTTTTACAGAGGGTACAGTTGATATATTTTTATGTAGCACCTGGAAAGTCGAGAGATAAATCATTTTTAAAATGAATAACAGTCAAGGCCTTCCTTTTTTCAGTAAGGAGTCACTGTAGTGTAGTCACATGTAAACATGTCCACTTGATCATGGAGAGGGCCCTCAGGCATGGCCCGGATGGGGCTTCATTCTGAACACTGCTGGTTCCTCCAGCTGGGCCTACAACCTCAACAGCATCACACACTCTGCCCCACCTGTGACAATAAACAGCTTTATTACCTCCTCCCGTCCACTGACGCCATTTAATGCTTTCACTGGGATCATCCTGGGGACAGATCCAACCAGAAATGTCCTACTTTCCCATGCATTTACACTGAACCTCCTAAAGCTAACCTGGTAAAGACAGTGTCACACATTTTGGTTTATACTTAATCTTGTTGTTTTCTCCGTTTATTGCACTCATTGATCCATACATTTTGTGTGAACGGAGTCTGAGACCTGTAGACCCAAGTTGCCTCTGCTGAATTAAGTCATATAGCTATTTCATTGATGGTAACCGCCTCAGGTGAAGACGGCTTGATACCATTTTTTCATTTCCAATACTGTGACATTGACGACCTGCCGATCCTGATGCCAATCTGATGTATATTTTGTCCTCTTTAATATCGACTAAGCTGTTAATAAGCCATTCAGAGGCATGTTTCTTTAAGTTGCCAAACACTTAAATCCCGTAAATGAATAAATAAATGATTCTTTGCTCTTTGATGTTCAAGCTCTCCAGTCCGCTGTAAAGCTCAAAGCTGCTGTCTTAGGGCTTTATTCATGCTCTTCATTATGCAGTGAGTGTCCTCCATACATCAGGTCCTCCATACATACTCACAGTCCGTCATGTACAGCCCAGTAGCTCAGAACTACATCTACCTCTTTAGTTCATTGAGAAGTAAATGAATGGTCAGACAGATTAATTGATCTCAGATGTGTGAATGGTTCCAGTCCTGGTGAGAAATGTAGTTGTTGCTCTCTCTTTTACAACCTCTGGCTGATTCGTACATTTATATGTTTGTGTTTTTTTTTTTTGTTGTTTTTTTTGTGGGACCATATTCTGCCCAGTCCTCATAACTCCTTAAAGTCACACAGACTCATTAAAGTGATTGATTGGCTGCTCGGGGCTTTGCTTTTTCCACCAGTTTATTTACCTGTTTTGGAGCACATTCGAGTTTGCACTAGCATAAGGTAACATGATCTTTTTTTTTTTTTCTCAGTTGAAAAATGTACATGGCACATCTCGCTGTGTGCTGTAGAGTTAAATGTTCTGATTGGCCACCGGCTCTTTTCCGGGCCAGTGTAAAAGACGGCTGTGTAGGTTAAGGAGTGTTAAAGAGCCACACACATGGTTTTCCTAAGTTGTAAATTTTATGGATAATTTCTGATGTGGTTACAGATTTATACCCCCCAACTAAGCACAGCAGCTGCAGGTAATTACTCACTCGCCCGCCTCACTCCACCTCTACTAGTTCACTCTCTGGGTCTCTGTCTGACTCTGTCCACTGTGGCCTTTGATTCATTCAGAGAAAGTGACACATTTATCGACCGACATGGAAATACTGAGACGCTGAAACGGAGAGCAGAAATTCAGTTCATACCACTGAAATAGGGAGCATTTAAAATGTCTGCTTCTACTTTTGCCTGTAAATTATTATGTAAATATTCAACGGACATGACTGAAATCATGAAAATAACCAAAATTATTAACCTTAACCTAAAATGAATCCTTCGACTGATCTGAAAGATTGAAAATCCTTAAAACAGGTGATGCACCTGACGGCAAACTAAACTGTATCCTTCACTGTGTACTTCTACTTCTAGGCCATTTTATTGCTAATACTTGTTTACTTGTAAGGACTTGTAATTAAGTATTTTTACATTGTGGTACTGAAAAGCTGAACAGCAATTGAAATTTGACTTTTGCAAAGACTTAAAAATAAAAATCCCCCACATTATGCATTTGTCTGCAGTGATGGCACCCCCGATATTAGTGTTCTCCACGGGGTGTGAATTTCTGGTTTGACTGGAGCTCATCACCTCGTTGCGTTCTCTTATTCTTCAATGGTTTAATGGCACCTGACTGGAGCATTAGCGCCACCTACTGCTTATCTCTGTGAACAAACTCCTAACATTCGTACAACAGCAGCGGATGGAAACACTCATAAATTCACATTTTCTTTTGCCTATTTTCTGATAACTCTGTTTAAAAATTGCGCTACATTTGGATGAAAACCTGGCTAATGACTCGGCAGGTGTTGAAATGACAAGAACGAACAGTAACGTCAAGTGGGAATCAATGCTAACGTTAGCAAGGGGCAGACAGCTTGAACTGCTAATAGTCGCTAGCTAACGTTATGGGATTTCCTTGCATCAACATTAGTAGGATGTATGTACGATCGTGGAAGTTGACAGTGCGTCTTCTAGCAACAATGGCTCTCAGCTGTTACTCCGCTGATGCCATCAGAGACTGGAAGCTTAGACATTGTTTCAGAAATATGTCTAGAAACAGTTTTTACATGAAAAATATGCACAATAGATGCAGTATCAATTTAGTTTATAAATCTTTTCACGAAAACTGAACAGAATTCAAATTGCAGTTCGATTTGAAGTAAAGGATATGAATATATTTCCTGCGAACGGCTTGTAGTCCGGTCATGGCACCCGTCTACAGACCCCTGTCACCTCTGTCTCATCAGTCAACAGTTGCAGGCTGATAAATCAGCCAGTACAGGACCTTGGCAGCACATGGCGTTAGGTGCATTCAGTACACTCTCCCAGGCTGCACTGGGGTGAGGTCCCACCATGCGCTCATGCCCATAACTCAACTGCAGCCAAACCAACTCATTAGTGAAACAATCCTCACCACGCACTGGTGTGTGTGTGTGTGTGTGTGTGTGTGTGTGTGTGTGTGTGTGTCTGAATGAGCAAATGAGCAAGTAAAGGGTGAGATTTCATGTTGTTCTGGAAGATTTGTCATCACAAGCTCAGAATGCATTATATTGTTACAATATCTCTTGTTTTCCAACTACCTGTAACATTTTCCGATTTGCTAATATTTTCCATGATATTTTCCCACATTCCCTCAATCACTCCCAACACATTATCCACACATTATCCAGTCTTTGCTTGCACAATATTTATTCATGTTACACAGTATTCCAGATGAGTGCCCCTATTTAATGTGCTTATTAACCTTTATAAAAACAGACATGTTATGAGTGTGTGTGTGTGTATAAGCAACACCTCAAAGCTGACTGTGAAGACTTTAATGAGTGTTAGCAGTCCAGTGAGCTCTTTAGCAAACGCAGTTTAGTAATCCATTTATAAACACTGCCTTTTTGTCAGACCTAGTTGATAAATCATTAAAACGTGTGGATGTTACAACTCTCACAACGCTGTGTGACAAAGTGCTCATTGGCATCCGCAGGTCCAAATGGTCTTAAGTAAAGGCTCATTGTATGTCGGATCTTTGTTCTCCCCCACGTCAGACAAACCCAGGTTTTTCAATAAGGGAGTCCTCTTCCTGACCGTTGGGGGTGAACTAAAATGATGTAGCTTGGAAAATCATTTTAGTGTAACCAGATTGGTTTAAATCTGACAATACCATCAAAATGTGGTACATAAAGGCAAGGCAAGTATATTTGTACAGCACCTTTCAACAACAAAGCAATACAAAGTCTCTTACATAAGGCATGAAAGGCATTAAGACAAGTAAAGACGTATAAATGTAGATGAAACAGGGCCTTCCTGAAAATGAACGAGTATGATGCACAAACATGGACAACATATGTTGAAATAAGTGGCTAAGAAGCAAACTGGACTTCCTGGATTGCCTTTTTTTGTCTCACTAGTATCTGCGGCAACATGCCCCCACAAATGAAACCCCGTGCAGGGCTGTTTTTTCGGTCTGAACACCCGCTGATTAATGTAAAGCTGAATCATACTATATGGATGTTATTCAAGGGAAACGGAGCAGCAGAAGAAATGTGGCTATACGTGGCTTTGCAATAACGTGCCAGTTCACACCGTGACCAACCCTTTAGAAATACTTTGCATTAAAAGCATATAGACACATCAAGACATGGCTATATAGCTGACAGTAGTGAGTTCATTACCACTTGACTTGCAGTGTATTCCTGAAGAAGGCTTCAGATAAGGTGGGAAGACGTCTTCAGGAATACACATTAAATGCAGTTCATGCTCCACCTGATAAGCAGGTAGGGTGGCTGACAAGTCTACATAAAAGGATTACAGTTAAGCATACTATCCAGATTTTATCCATATACCATTTAACTAATGATTAGGCTTCCAACCCCTTGTTCCCATGAGCTTCAATTAGAGGGCTTATCATTAGACGCCAGTGTTCAACATGCCCTCTGAAAAATTCAATTTACCATCTCTAATTTCTTTTTTTAGCTTTATGGGATGTGAGGTGCAGAACAGTCAGGGCCTAACTTTGAGGGTGTTCCAGTTCTTCTCTTATTAATCTGCGGCTATAAAGGCAATAGCAGAGGAAAATCAAGTCATAACAAGGGTACAGTTCACTTTTCCTGTCCTGTCTACATGAAGAATTTACTGCTATGACTTTGAACTAACAACCAAATAGTAAATCTTTCCCACTAGAACAAAGCAGAGGCACGCTGCAGGCAAGAAGTAAGTGTTCATCTCATTATAAAGAGCTTATTAGGTTGTGTTTCTTGTTAGGCCACAGACACATTATTGTGTGGAGTAATACTTCGTAAGGGTGCATTTTAATTGAATCCTTGCCTTCTGTTCTAGCTTAATAGCGACTATTCAATGATTATAGATGTTTCAGTGTATAAATCAATTCAGCTTTCTCTCTCTCACTCACACACTCAGGGCTGGACTCAATTAGTTGGCCCAGTCGGGTTGATTTTGATTGCTGAGCAAGCAAATGAGACATGACATGGAAAAACTTATCCCTTTTTATATGAACCTGAAACTCCTTTAAGTGTGAGCTTTGCCTGCCCATTTGACTTGATGTATTCTTTGGGAAATTGATACAAACTTTTTATTCTTTTACAATTCATTTGAGCTTCCTCCCCCCCCTCCCCATTTATTCATTGTTATGTATTTCTTGGCATGAGCAGAGCTGAACAGCAAATACCTTGTTGATATAGTCACCAGGCAAATAAAAGCACACCACCAGAATAATGAAATGATTTCTGCTTGTGGTTATAGTCTGCAAAGGCTAGTTTCATTGATCTACTGGGACACTGAGGGTCACTTGCCATGCAACACGTTTAAAAGAATTTGCAGCTGTCCGTGTGCACACATTTTACAATCTCATACAGCATAATGAACCCTAACCCTAACATAACATTAGTGGGCCTAAGCTGCCAATGATCCATTAGCTAACAGGGCATGTTAGCAGGGCTACTAGTTAAAGTATCATAAACCATCTCTAATGTGTAACTTGATACAAAAAGACTTGCTGTTTATCAAGCAGGAGCTTTGGCTATTTGAATCACCGTAATAATGTTCAAGAAAGTTCAAGCAGAATATAAATCTTACTTGCAGAAGTGCACTCGCAGTTGCCTAAAGAAACAATGGTAGCTTGTTGCCCAAAGCCCAGCCAGTTTCCTGTCAGACCTGGCCTGGTGAAGAACGCTGCCAGTCTTTTAGACAACATCGACCAAATCAAACTGGCAATTGTAACAAGAGGTGGTTATTTCAGTCCTGGTGTTGCTTTGATGGATACTCTTAACCTGGACATTACCAAAACTTCATGATCTGACCTACTGACAGTACAGCTCAGACCCAGCTGGGATAATGCACAGCTCTGGTCACTACTGTGTGTTTGGGCTTCTTGGCAAGTGTTGCTGGGAAACTCATAATGTGTTGGAAATGTGCCAGCATCCTGAGAGAGCTGACAAAAATGTTTTGATTTTCTTTTTTACTGATTCACTCAACCTCTGTGTCCTTCAGTCTCTCTCAGTGAATGGGATATATTGTGAATGATGGATTTAAATTATTGATATGTTCTAATTTATGATTTTTGGATTAAAAAAGAGGAATTATCTCTTGCTTCCTCTCTCAATTCCTCGCTTAATATGTCGGTTTGTCCAAAAAGCTGAGATGGCAGTGAACAGACTGAAACAGCTCTTGAGCCTGGGTGCTGTCCAGGCAGAACAAAACTTGTGGTTTTCTGTTCGCATGAAGTGGAGCTGGTCCACATTCTGGTGGGTAAAAATAATGAGAGGCTGACCGGGACAGAGTGTGCGGTGAAGATGCTGAGGTGAGGAAGGGAGGAGCGAGGGAAGCAGGAAAGGAGAAAGGGATTGTGGAAAAGGGAGTGGCAGAAAGGAAAGAACACAGGGTGATAGACGGGCCACACACTCATCGTCACGTCAGGAGTGAAGAAGAAGCAGGCACAGCTAAAGGTGTCGTCTTTTTCTAACGACACCTTTTTTTTTTTTTTTTTTTTTAAAAACACCGTTTAAAATAAAACTGTCCTCTGGGGTTTTATAGGATGTGGATCGATACTGATAACTCACTAAGTACACAACTACTATTCAGATTAAAGGTGTCGGCGTGCTTTAAATGAAGTGCTCAGTGGAACAACGTCTCTCGCACCTTTTTTGACACTGAAATTGGGAGCGCTGACAATTTTTGTTGCTTTCTGACAGTCCGACGAACTATTGGCTTAGGTGTGTGAAGGTGAGGAAGTGGGCACTTTCTTTTTTCATTCTTCACACAACTGCTTCCACTTTTTGTGAGTGCAACACCAGGAATGCTTTCAAGGAGACACAGTCCGATGCTTTTCCATCCACTTGTTTTTTGTTTGTTTGTTGCGCATTTTCTATTGGCGCATTAAAAAACCTCAGTGCAAACATCAGCATTTTGGAACAAAAAATAGAAATAAGTTCTTAGCTGAGGTGGAAAAGTTTGTGTATCAATAAAAACAAAATGCAATTAAGTGCAATGGAAACAGACTTGGCAAATAAAACGTGACGTACGAGGCATTTGACCTGGAGAGAGGAAAAATAGCAGCAGACAAAAACATCAGATCAGTGTGAAGTGATCAGGAGACTGCAGCGTTCCTCAAATGATACAAATATGTTTCCGTTACGTTTTCCACATGGCTTTTTTTTTTTTTATTGTTTGAGCTTTGACTGGCGCTCCTTGAATTATGTCGTTATGTCACATTACGCTGCGCCCTCTTCTTCAGTGGTTTAACGGCACCAGACAGGAGAATTAGTGCCACCAACTCTTTGTCTTGATAAGTCCAACTCCTGATATTCGATATAACGTTAGTGGATGGAAACGCACATTAAATCTCATTTTCTGAAAATGTGGTTAAAATGTGCGCTACATTTTGATTGAAACTTTACCTATGACGGCAGGTAAGGTACACTTTTGCCGGATGACACTTACAAACAAGCTAATTTGAAGCATATAGTATTTAAGTCATTTCTTAAGCAAAACATTCTTTGGCTCCAGCTTCTTAAATGTGAAGACATTTCTTTACAATTTTATATCTTTGGGTTTTGGACTGTTGGTCGGACAAAACAAGCAATTTGAAGACATCACTTGGGCTCTTGAAAATTGTGAAGAGCGTTTTTCACCATTTTATGACACAGTCCTAACGCTTAATTGATTAACCAGAAATATAATCAACAGAATAATTTAGACCTAGACGGTTACTTTGTCAGCTGCTGAGATTTCTGGCTTTCAGAAATCACTTTTTGGCTCATGTTCTGTTTTGGAACAAAATCCCCCTTCCCTCTGACATTTTGAGACACTCTGAATCTCCTCTGCCCTCCTCCCCACTCTGTCTCAAAAAATATAAACAAATGAAAAACCATTATTATTGTATTTGCACGGCGATGCAGCATCTCTCATTGGGCCTCTTGTCTCCATTTTGAAAATGTGACTTTGCTCTTTGTGTTAGGAGATGTGAGGGTCATTGAGTTCAGCCAATAAAGTTTGATAAAGGTCATAATTGTCCCTTCAAGAGAAAATACAATACAATTAAGTGTAGATGACCTAGATAGGAGGGTGCACCTGGACAGTCCAGGCCACCACCGGCCAGTTAAGGTGTTAACGCGTTAGCCTAAACCTCTGATGTGTAAACGTATCCTACCCCGTCGCTGTGCCACGAGCTAACAGCCTCGCTCCCCTGCAGAGGGAGGCTGGACTCCGCATAGTTTCCACTCACTTGTTCACTTACCCTTAGAAAAATAATTAAAGGGCATGTTTTTAAGGGGCTCCGGAGTGGTCCTGATGTCTTCTTGCCGGAGCCTGCTGTCTGATCTCAGCTGGGCTCTAATCAGAGGGACCACCGAGTCAGGTCACTAACCGTTAAAGGAACAAACAGTGCTGACCCTGTTGCGATAGAGGCAACTAGTTTGGATCAGACCCTTTTGAGGGAAAAGGTACTAAATTCCAAGATGTTATGAGCAGGAAAACTTTGTCAGATACTGTTTCAAGATTATGGGAAAGTAATTTTCTTTGTTTTCATTTCAAATTTTTTTCATTACTTTGGAATTGTGATCACAGGCTGTTTACAAACTGCTGTTATGTCTCTGCTGTATAATGTGCAGATGTCACAGCAGAGGCAGGATTTGTCTGCCGAGCATCATGGCCTAGTTTAAGAACCAATTATACTGCAGATCACTGACAAATACCTGCACCCATTGGGAACACATTAGGAAGCAATGTGTTCATTCTTTCCGAACAGGGGTGATGCACTCGTCTGGTATGGGCGGTTGTGTTTGGTGGGCGGCCTCCGCCAAAACCTTTTTAGAGGGGAGAGAGAGAGAGAGAGAGAGCTCTGCTACTAGTTAGCATACATCTGTAGCTCCGGTGGACAAGAGCCGGACCTCAAAGGCCACAGCGCGGGCAGATAAATGTTGAAAAATGAAATACAGCAGCCACTTACAGAAACACACACGCACGTCCAGGCATCCAGACGCACATCGCAGAGAGGCCAGCGAGCCAATCGGCATCCGTTTGCGTGTCTGGTTTCTTCTACTTTCGTAAACTTGTGTGAGCGAGCCAAGGCGCGCTGCTGCCATGTGTTTCTCTCTCCATGCCACACATTAATGAGTGAAGATATCAGCGGCTGGGAGGCCACGCAACTGTGGAGTCACAGAAATGTTAAACCGGCTAACCTGGCCCCGGCTGGCGTTCATGCGTCTGTTTACATGTGCTCCTGCTGACAGCAGTGACAGCAGTAATTGAATTTTATTCTCCAGTTCAACACATAGGAAAAGACGGCTACTTTACCCACAAATATTTTTCTGTCTCCCGTGACTGTCTTGTTTTGTAGGAGGACAGTTTTCAATTTAAATTTGTTTTCACTTCTCTCACGTCTTCCAATTTGCCGTCTAGAACAAACATCGGAGTCATTGCTTCCGAACATGTTGTGTTGTTCTTCGTCATCCTCTCACCTTGTGTTTTTCCAACAAGGCATGTCTTTATACGAGCGTAGCTTTGATCTATGTGCTCCCTTTAGGATCCTTATATAACTCCCTAGAGAGCCATACAGATGGACAACTTACAGATGTCCTTATGTCACAGCACTTCCGTGAACCGTACGAACACATTAGGCTCCTCTGCTGTGCACTACCACACATTGTATGACCACACAACCAGGCAGTTCAGTGGGAAATGCTGATCAAATCCAGATGCCTTTGCATGCACACAGACCCTCTATCTCATTCTGTTTCTCTCTCTCTCACGTACACTTATGCATACATGCTTTCATACACATCTGTAATAATGTAGAGTGTTATATATTTCCATTTCCCCCCCCCCATATTTATATCTCTTTAGTGCAGCCAGGCTGTTCTACAAACGGCATGTTTGGTTTTCTATCAGTCTGCATCATTTCCAGGGTCAGCTTGGATCCCGTATTCCTTTTTAAAAGCCACGTTATCAAATATTTTATCAGCCTTTTTGGAATTTCAGTTGAGTAGCATGAGATTGTTTGAGCATGAGACATTGAAACAGCTTTATTTTGTCCACCTGTGATGTGCATTTCAAATTAAACCATGGGAAGACTTGCTGCACTTCAGATTCAGTCCATTGATATTGTATTTTTTTTTAAATTTTTTTTTTACATGTTGGCTCAACATAGCATTGCAAACCATTGCTTAACCAGTGTTTTTCCTTTTTTCTCCCTGCAAGTGCTTCTTGGCCTGCGAGGTGTGCAGCCATGGAAAGTGTTTAAAACTGCCTGCTGGGAGCTAGTTAGCCATAGACACTAATTACATGGCAGACAGCATGTTAAAAGCCCTTAGAACTCTTGTTTAAAACACACAGTTGAACGCTCTGAAATAAAGAGACCGCATTCTAGTGGAGCCAAACTCTCCGTCTCAGCAGCTTGTGTCTTGTTTGCCATCCATCCGATTATGAGAGCAGCTTTAAAAATGTAAAGGCCGACCTCACCGTTGATGGCAGGGCGCTGGAGTCCTGACAGCGATCTATTTCGGCAGCTGGAGCTCCATTTTGATTGGCAAGAAGATTGTTTTCCCTTTTATTGTGAGCAGGCTTATTTTAGTGCAGAGAATTTCTCATGAAAGAAAATTAGCCGCTAACTTGCTCAGGTTTCTTTAAATGAATCGAATTTGTGGAATAAATTGAAAAGCACAAGTGGAACCAGGGCATGTGGGGGAGGCAATAAATGCAGAATTTACTTCCCTGGCTCAGATATATGCTGTTCATCCTGTAACAGTTAAGTATCAGTGATACACAATGAGTACCCAAACAAACAGTATAAGGAGAATATCATCTGGGGTGTCTGCAGCTTTTGGGACCAGCTCACCTGTGCTCATCTTGTCCAGGTTCGACCACATGTTCTCAGGCGTTGCTCTGCAGCAGTCAGTGCAGAGATGGTGTTTTCACAGCTGTCAGTGCACTTGCACTTGCAACCCCACACACAGACAATACACACTCTCACATACACTCTAAACTTCCTGCCAAAGTTTCCCAGTATACACAGCAGAGAGCGGAACTCCAGGGATGAAGGAAAGTACAGCAGATTACAAACCTCCACCAGCACATGCAGGAGTGGAAACAAGAAAGCTGTTTAATATTGATGAGTTTCAGTGTTGGTAATAAACCATCACAAGGTAACATGTTACTGTAATGACTAACTATATTAGACAAGACAACATTAATACAATTTTCACATGCCGTATGTATGTTGAAAGAGTTTTTGGCTGCTGTAATCATTCCTCTTCACATTGGCTGTAAACACATCCCTCCCTGAAGCTATAGTCTAGAAGAAGCTCAAGAATCGAGAGGCTTCTGCTGTCTTTTCAGTAAGATGTGACCTCTTTGTGTTTCCTTGCTGAGCCACAGTGAAGCAATACTCCCTGGTAGTCACAAATAGATTTGGTGCTGGGACAAAACACAGGCAATAAACCTACACACGACGACCGGGACGAAGACACCCACTTAATTTGTCCAAGTCAGTCTGCAGAAGCCTCACGTTAGCTTTGGCTGAACTTTAGGATGCATTTTTTGCACCTGTCCATTTGACAATGCTGACTGCACCAAATGTTTTCACTTCAGCAAATAACACATTCATGTATAAGTTACTTGGCGGTTCGATGACATTTTCATTTGATACACACAGCAAGGAGGTGAAACCATTTCACAGATGCGACACTAGATGCTCGGTCATCAAAGTTACAAAAATTGACGTTCAACATCAGAGAGGTGCGGGAGGAGGGGGTTTCAGACGCTGTTAGCCAATCCGACACGCACTTTGTTTGAAGCATACTGAGCCCTCAGAGCGGCTATGACATGTTTCACTCAAATCCTCCATTGTCATTTTTATTTAGCTTGCATCCCGAACGACGTAATCGCAGCCTTCCTCCTTCACAAACTGAGTAGTCTAAACGGATTGAGTGAATGAGGCAGAAAAAGCACCTGACTTACTGAAGACAGGAAAGTCTGTTCATGGTGCTAAGTGTTGACCTGTTTGTGTTAAGCTTCAGTACAACCATGAAGCCACATTCCAGGGAGCGGACTGGTTTAATTTTGGACATTTATAAGCAATCTGATTGAGAACAGAATGCGAACATATGAGGGACATTGTATCCTGCCATGCGAGTTGTATTTGTCACAGTGTTATTTCATGCTCCTGACTGGAATAATCTTGAAAAAGTCTTTGATGTTTTGACCCTGCATTTTCATGGACCGTTATGGCTCAGTGGCCAAAGCCACTCTGTGGCCAAAGTCTCTGTGTAAACACAGTGAATCACAACCACACATTCGACTGTAAGAGGTTCTCAGGCACATCCTGAAAAGAATTTGGAAATGCCCTCTTTGAAGTCACTCTGGGAAGAGATAAGGAATTCCACGTTGTGACAGTTGCAGCCTCTGCTTCCAGTCTAGCTGATCAAATCAAGTTGTTATATTCGACTGAAAGCCTGCCATCATCTATGCTCGTAGGTGTATTTTTCTGCATGTGTGTGGCATCCAGTGTGTACCGTATGCAGGAATAGCTCTGGAATTCAAGCCTCACTCGTAGGAATGTGGCTTCAATTAGGTCCGTCTGATTTAGTCCACAGCCCTGCATGAGTCAGGAGCATTCGGCCTTGTGATATCTATTGTTTTGACCCAAAATTCTTTCTTGTGTATTCAGTATTAAATGTGGCAGTCAGTGAATCTGCAAAATGGTTTCACAGTGCTTTTCCCACTAGAGGGACTTTTTACCTGCGAAGTGCAGGAATCTACATCCAAGTTTGGTTCCTGGGCCCCCAAAAGTGTTCCAGAGACTACTTTCCTACCAGGAGACATCTGAGTGGAGTTTACAGTGCTGAACATAGCTGGCTGGTAAACCACAAACCTTGAGACTGCGAAACTGTTTTGTGGAATTCATTCAGACTGCAAACAAATACTGGTCACTAGCATCAACATTAGGATTAGGAGTGGGAATTTCTTTTTTAATGTTTTTTACATTTAAACAGCAGTTATGTTGCCAACAGAAGACATGCCTCAAAACACTTGCGGTTATTGTTTTGTATATTAACCCAATACACCATCACAGGTTGTTGCGTCAGCATAACCGCTGTCATGTTGTCCAGCGATGATTTTGTTACAATTGTTTCCTGGATTGGCACATCCCAGCTACTATACCTTAACTACTTACCTTGTCTTTATGGGACGTCTGGTGTGTGCCAAGGGCATCAAATGATGCAATGCATTCAAGTTGGAACCAACTGAGGAACAAAAGTGAAACTTAACTGTATTTTTCTTTAAGGTTATTTAGTAAATGAGAAATAAAAACGCTCAAAACAGCAGATCCTCACTACATTTTTGGCGACCAGCGTCTCTTCTTTTTTCAGTCTCTCCACAAGTCATGCTGAGAGTAAAGGCTGACAAAGCTAAAACTCGTATAAAGTTCATGGTGTTGTTGTTGTATGTTTCAAACCCACCTCCCGACAGTAGTTGGATCAACCAATCCAGTTGCTTGGACGCGTTGTTCTGCAACCTAACACACTGCACTCTGTAAGAGACGTTTACGTCAGGAAATAGCTAGTACCAAATAGCCATAGCGTCACACAGTGTGCTGCCAAGCTGCGACCAACTGACAGGCCTGGAGTTGAGGTTCTCTGTTTCACCTCCATCATTCTCCTAATATTGTTTCCTATGGCAACCAGACAACCAAACCTCAAAAAATTATACAACTCATTTGCCTCTCACCAAAGCAATGAACGGTCAAGTGTACTGAGATGTGAAGGAGCGCCATGAAAGGAAAATGATCTAATCCGCTTCCCTCAGTAATGCCTCACAAGACAATACTTACTAATTTGCAGAATCGATACCATTGGCAGAAGATGACATAAAGGGGAGAGAGAGAGAGGAGAGATTTGTCATCCAGAAATTACACTCCATTTACATTTTCTCCATCCAAACATCAACACTGTATGACAGGCCAAAGATATGACCAGCCTCTAATGGCTGCAGCCCCAGTGTGGATGCAGAGACCTCTGCATGACCGCGCTCTGGGCCCCGTATGCATGCAAAGACCTCTGTCTCTCACCTCAACATAATCCCTCACAGCTGAATCCTGTCACCAGGAGACCTCCGATAACACCGGTGCACCAAGCTAAAAATAATTCCAGAGGATTAAATCTCGGCTGTGATAAAATCAAGATGAGTCTGTGACTTTGGGTCTTCAGCTGCCCATTTTTAATCACTGCAATCAAAACAAGCAGCGGTGTGAAGCCGACTTCAAGAGTGCACTTTCTGACCCTCCTTTCATGTCTCCTCTTGCCTTGTTTTCCATCATCCAATCTCACTTGATCGGAATAATTTCTGCACTTTTTCCTGTTTCCTGTTTGGATATTTGGCCATGCTGCGTTAACCACTACAATTACTCAAAGAGTGTTGTTGAGAATGTATTGGAAAAGCTTGGGGAGGATGAGAGCAGGAGTACGGGGAAGAGCTGATAGCATGACGGAGGTGCGTAAACGGATGACTCTGTTGTTGCCTGGGAAAATACAACAAACAAACCCGTGGAAAAAGATGTTGTTTACACTCACACACAATCTTTTTTTCTTGTCTTGTGTTCAAAGCACCAGCAGAAGTGTTCTTTGACAAAAGGTGTTAAACCTTGGATTTCCTGGTAAAAGGAATATTTGGAAAGTGGACATGGAAAATGGGCCGTTTTTTCCACTCGGCTATCACACCTGATTTATTTGAGATATTCCTGGAAAGTCTTGCCACTGCTGCTGTCTCTGCCTACCCACGCAAAGGCCGGACTTCAGGCTCGCCAGGCGCCTTTAATCACACACCACGCAAACACTTCTGAGTGATCTGAGGCTGCAGGAGTGTATTTCCAGATATTAACATAACTGCAAGAGGAAACAGTTATGATTAAAAATAATAATAAAATTTACAAAAGGGGGGAAAAAAGCAGCCAAATTAGACCCAGCTGGAATGTCAGTGGTGGAGTCCACAGGCGGCTGCTGCTGTGCAGCCAGTGTGGTCAGGGAGGTGGGGGTGTATAGTTTCTGAATCTTGTGTGCAACCCAGCCCTGTTACTCAATACTGCAATATTACAAATACATGACATTTATAGACCAGATTGTTTGTCTGGTTTTTAGCAAGCCCCTTAAAACTCAAACATATTCATCAGTTATTGGCCACTAGGGGGGCAGAATAGTGCAAAACAGACAGATTATCAGCTCGTACAGTTTTATGGCTAAGCTGCCTTCTTACACATCCAGCAGAAACAGAGCGACACGATTACTTTGGAGTCATGTTTTTGTCCACCTGACGAATGCGAGTCCAGTATTCCCTCTTTTAGCTCTGTTTTGGTCTCCGCCAGCTGCTAGATGCTTCACCACAAACTTTGCTGGTCTGCAGTTTGGTGCTGGGCAGGTAGTTAGAGCTGCAACTAATGATTGATTAATTTACAATTATTTTCTTGATACGTTGTCTGTAAGATAAGGAAGCCGAGAACGGCTGTGCTTGCAATTATTTTTTTAATGCCGTTATCTCGAGATCACGAGTTAATTATTTATTTATTTTCATCGACTGAAACGATGAAATATACTTATTGATTAATTGTTGCAGCTCCACAGGTAGTGTACACTGGGTTTATCGGAGCTGATGAGAGCTGTGAGACTGAACCAAAACAGTAAAGTTGCCGGCAGTAAAACCAAAACAACGAGCTGAGAAGAAGCTAAGAAGCTCCGTAGAGCTGCAGAGTCGGGTGATAATTCTCTGTGGGCGACTCCCTTTACCTTACACATAGTCATTTAACCATATATATGTTTAGAATATATGTGCAGCTTTAATGAAATTTGGTTAAACATGTTATTCTTGACCTTGGAAAAAAGTAGTTTGCCAAAATTCTAGGTCCATCTACTAGATTTTTCTGGAGCTTTCAAACATATCACACTGTCTTCATCAGCAGTGGGGTTGGAGGATGGAGCAGAATGATTTGTCTTATTTTCCCATGAACTTTTGCACTTACTTGAATGAAAAAGGATCATGTATCTACCTATCACAACCAGGATTTGATAACAAACATAATCGAACATGTGGATCAAAACGGACTTAAATTTAAACAACACCCAAACCCACGGTTGCACTGTGACTTCATCATCTACTGTATAGTTTTCTAAAACTCCATCTTCTAAAAATAGCAACCGATCCGAAAAATAGTGGCAATTCACAGAGAATAGTTTATTGGAAGTGAGTTTTTCATCATCATAGGTGTCTAACGTCATAATGGTGTAATTAGCTGCATGCTTTATTGTTACACCAGGGAGGAACTGGTCCCTTTTGGGTGTTAACTTTGCTTTGTTGGTTTCCCTTCAGCACTCGCCAAGGAAGGAAGCAGTTTTGTGGTATCAGATGGTTAGTTATACCCTTTTGACTTCTTAGGAAATAAAAAGAAACTATGGGCATTGATTCCCAGGCGTCTGATTGGTGCAACTCAGCACTGCACCCTGGGAAATTGCAAGTGGTCCATTGTCCTGATAGATGAGTTTGTTCCTGAACAACATGACCTCATTCCCTCCCTGGGGAGATGTCCCGAGCAGAAAGGCGGGGTGTTGAAAACCCGTATTACTGAGCTTGATGTGTAATAATGGGTCGGGTGATTATAAATAACAGAATTGAACACATTCTTCAGTGGGTTGTGTGGCTGTATCAGCTTCCTGTGGCTTTCTCTAGACAATGTAAAGACTGACAGATGAGGACCGCAGTGGGAGGACACACAGATAATTCTGCTTCCAGCTTTTAAAGCGCATCGATGTGCCAACGTGGTCGGTTGTCAATTAAAGATCTCAGGAGGCGTCCAGCAGGCCTACATGCAGCTTCACAGAGGCCGTGCTGAGTGGAAAGAGAGGCGAGTGCTGTGGGTCCAGTGTAGAACATCGTTGCCTATGGCCCCAGGGACTTGGGTCATTGACCTGCTGTGCCATCTCCCAGGGGTTAAACCTGTTCAGGACAAGCAGCATGTGCTGCTGAGGACACGTGTTGGCTACATAAGCACCTTTCAGACATGCACTGGCATATTTACATGCTGGATTCAGGTTTAAAAAAGCCAACGGCACGTCGATTTTTATTATCAATAACAGAACAAAGTCATTTTCCTACAAGTTTAATCTGATGTCTGATGTGATCCTGACCTGGACAGGACTGATAGATTTGGGTAATGTTCCTATTTTTATGTGACATACATGTCATACATGTTCTTCATTGGGTGTTTAATTCACATGCTTTGTGCACGTCATCATTTATTCACTAAGTCTGTTTCCGTTGCACTTTGTCGTATTTTCTTTGTATCAATGCACCAACTTTTCCACCTCAGCCAAGCGGAAAAAATTGTGGTTTTTTTTGCAATATTTCGTCTTTTTTTTTTTTTTTTTTTGAATTTCCAGCATTTCAACTCTGAAATTGAAAACGTGCATAAAAACAGGTGGATGGAAACGTACTTAAACAATTCTTACTGAGACTTCAGGGAGGCAGTGTGATGCAGCCAGGAGGAGGCTAACGACAGGTTTTTCACTTCAAGTGTGGCCATTTGGAATAAACACTTTTGCCTTTAGACGACGCATCATACGAACCAGTTCATTTGAAGTTTAAACTGACAGGTGGGAGAATTAAACTTCACTGGAGAGAAGTTTTTTCTCTTTGCGCCACCTTTGCTGAATGATTCTGACGGTGAGTAAGTCTTTATGTGACAGCGATCTGTTATGAACCCAAAGTGAGGACATTTTAATGAGGCCACTGATTTAAGACCAAGCCAATTCAAACTGAGTGCAAAGAGAACTTAACTGTAATGTAAATAGCTTTGAAATTCAGAGATTAACATGTTTGTAGTGGAAAGAATTGATGAACAGAACATGTAAACTTTATAAAAAATAAAAATAAAAAGTTTCTTTCCAATATTTAGGCAACTTTAAATCAAACAACTATATATGCAAAACCTACAATATGAAGTATAAAGTGGTTTGTTTTCTAAAAGAAAATATAAATTTGTTGTTGGCTATCAGATGAAGATGAAGCCGTGTGAGCTCCAGTATGCGACAGGCTGATCAATGCAGCAGTCCCCCTCGCCGTCCCCGAGGTGCTGTTTTCAATAAGTTGAGAAGGAAAAGAGTTGACTTCACTGAAGCAGCTCCCCGGTATCAAAAACATGATTCATGTTGTCCATACGCACAGCTAACGACACACAGCAGTGGCCTAGTGGAAAAAGCTGCCCTTGTTTTCCAGATAGAAATAGGAAATCAACTTAGGACCTTTTAACAGTGGAGGGAAAGAAAATAAAGATGAGGAGGAGAGGAACAACACAAATAAACAGAGCAACAACTGTAGTAACAGCGTCATGTGATGTTAAAAATCATTATGGAGAATCCACTGATGATAACTAGACACATTTTTAATACTTATGTGTATCTGGCAACCTTTCTGCTCCCACTTGTAACACTGCATTTCTTTTTATTTCAAGCAAACTAGGACACATTTGTCATCCTAATATTGAGTAATAAAGATAATTAGTGGAAAGAAAAGCAGTGGTCAAGTGTTTATACTATAAGAGGAAGAGTTTTAATGTGGAAATTAGTCTAATACCACGACATCATTTATAAATTAACATAATTAGGTACCAAAACATGGTATGTCTTGCTTATAAAGGTAAGATGGTGTAAAATCTTTGTCTGCAAATGTGAATTTGAGTGCTGTTTATTTAGAGAACAGCACGCTTTGTCAAATCTGAACTTCAACTTTGAGAGCACTAATTGAAATTGGAATAAATTGCAATTTGAGATAAAGGTCCTTTATTATTTTTAAGTATAATATTTTGAACAAAGTGACCAGCACCATACATGAACACTGCACTTTAATTAAGTTAATGAAGACCAGAACCAGAACCAGACATAACTGAACAAAGCACCTGCTGATGGCCCTGAATGAGCAAAATGAAAATATGTTAAACTACAGAATGTCAGCTGTTTGGGAACTAAGAACAAGAGTCTGCAGCCATGCTGGCAGCTCTGTGAGGTTGTACTTTGACACAGTGGTGCTGTAAGCACCGCTAACGCTAGCTTGCTCACAATGATCATGCTAACATGCTGATGTCTAGCAGGTATAATGTTTACCATGATCACCATCTTGGTTTGGCAAGTTAGCATGCGCTAACATTAGCTAAGTAACATAAAGTAGAGCCTAAGCTGATGGGATCAGTTTTGCAGGTATTTGCTCATAAACCAAAGTCTTGGACAAATAGAAAGTTTAACCTGATGATGGCGATAGATGAAAGGTTACGGGATCACCAAAGTCATGAGGAGTCATCCTCTGAGCACCATGAATGTCTGTGCAAAACTTCTTTTTGACGAAGGTGGTTCACCTACCGTCAAACTGACCGGCATTGGCATCCCTAGAGCCACGCTGCAAGCTTAGCTAAAATCTTGAGATTTCCCAGATGTAACTCCTGTTCTATGAGTATCCGCATAGCCCTCGAACAGACTTCTTTATTGGTTTACTAAGCTGCAGTTGTGGGCACAACACTCATATACAGCATAGTGCATGCTCTCATCTAAATGGGCAAGTCAGTATTAAATCTCAGCCTCTTTGCTTTAGAGGTCTACTTAGTTATTTAAAACTAGAAGGATGTTCAACACTTTACAAGAGTCCACATATCACATGTATTAAACCTTGGGATCAGACCGTAAGGAGACTTGATGACTTTGACTCTCAGTAGCTTTGACTTGACTTGTTGTTTGGACATGTGACTGCCTTCAGCTGGAGTCCTTGTGGAGCCAGATGCACTGAGCACTTTTGAATTGCTGGCTAAGTTTTGAATGTTTGTCATCAGGACATTTGAGGAGTGTTAGTGTTAAAATTGAGTTGTTTTTCATCTGTGACTTTATGTCAAAGTAGCCGTTGATCGGGTTTAAATTACTTCCATTATCATTGTCTTTTGTCAGTCTACTCAGTCGTCCTTTCAGTTGGGAGTCTTGTTTCAAATCCAACAGCAGAGCAGGTAACTTTTAGAAAGTATCTTCACTCATGAAATTGTGTTAAATTCCTCAGTATAACACCGGGCATGTGCTTGGACTCTGATCTGATTTAAACAGATTTATTGGCTGTGAGCAATGACTCAGATTTTCCTTCATGTGTGAGAGATCTACAGTACTTCCTCTGCAGAAGGGTGGTCTTGTGTGTTGTGCAAATCCATTTGATTGGTGAGAAGGTTCCATGGCAATCCGCCCAGATATATTTGGATTTATTCCTCGATTTCAACAGAATTATTATGATGTAAAGTCAGCTCAGCGGGAGAAACTCAAAATGTCTACACTCTTCAGATCTCGGGTGATATTCCCAATGACTGATCTGATTTTGTCACTTGTCTGGACCAGTTCCAGGAAGACGATTAGGGGCGACTTCAGATCAAACAGGCGCCCGTGCGGCAGGTAAATAATCAATGTAAATAATCAACTTGGAGAATGCAGGCCAGGAAGATATGGCCAGCAGGACTGGGACTAGACTCGGAGCTCAGCTGTGAGGGCCACGGCCTCTTCAGTCTGGGGGGAGGTGAACAGGGAAGAAGGTCAGTGCCAGGGGCCTAATCCATTTCTCTGGCCCCTCTCTTCAGGGGCTGTTGTCAAGCCTCAGGGTAGGCAACTGTATCAACACAATCTGGGGCTTCGTGTGGTCTCGTTCACCCAGACCCCTCTGAACAGCCACCAAAGCCGACTGTGCACATCAAGCAAACACAGGGAAAAACAGCAGACGCTGAATAACTATCGCCCTCGGGGTGGGGGGGGGCAGCTTTTTGGGGTTGCGAATGGAGGTCAGAATGGGTTGGAAGGAATGCTTCAAATGCAGGCAGCACAGAAGATTCGGATGTATTTTGGCAATGGTGCAAATACAGATACAAGATAATTAACAGAGAAAACCAAGTTCCTGACTCCTCATAATATTATCATAAATACAATGTTGTCATACAGCTTGACTTTTAGAGACTTGTGAACGAATGCTGTAAACATTTTGTTGTTGCAACAAAACAGATTTAGAAAGACAACTGAATAAGAAAAAATTAAAGTAAAATAAGTACCTGTATAATAAAAAATATGTATAAAATCAATAATATAGGAAGTTGTAAGGATGTTAACATACACAACACGTTTTCATGCAACAAGGAAACGCTCCGACTCCGTGATTTTGTCTTTTAACTTCTGTTTGTGGTCACCTTGCACCAACACTTAAGCAAATATCTGAGCTGTTTTATGATATAATGTACAGCATGAAGGACTGCCAGAGCTGGACGAAAAGGAAAGACTTCTGAATGGTCACTCTGACAAACATCGTCATCCTCATTAGATCAATTCTCCTGCACAGCACTGGGATCAGCTGGTCATGGTGACTGATCAGAATGGGTTGGTATTTGTGTTTCATCATGTGATTATATTATAATATCATAACCCAAAGGCATTTAAAACATGAGCTAATACAATATTTCTTCATCACAATGGAGACTCATTTGCTTTTTAGTTACACTCATACTCATAGTTACGCTGTATTACACAGTCCAGTTTTCCACAGCATGGGCTTATTATTGTGTAACAAGCTAATTATTCCAAATTAATATAACGTAGTTGGGAGCCCATTGCTTTGTTTTAACACAGGGCTGATTTCAGTCTGAAGATTTAAAAACCTGTTCGCAATGGTTCACTGCAAAGGGACTAAATCTGTCTGCATCACAAAAATCAAAGAGCTCAAAATGCCTCATTTCTTAATTTATAAGGACACATTAATCAACATTTCTCTAAATGTGCCAGTGTTAGCCAGTTGGCTAATTTTCACCTGCAGTCCTTTGGCGAGATGTTCAACCAAAGAAGTGACAGATTAAGAAATATAAATGGGTGACCATCAAATCAGCACGCAAGACATGGGTGTGTGAATTTAATTACCACATCCTCTGTTCAGCACATGAAACAGGCAATGCAGTACATAAATTAGCCGTACAGGTGAAACATAGATAAAGTAAAATGTGGATAAGAAAGAAATCCTAAATAGCCATTGTCATCAGAAATATGGCCTGATGTCTGTTGACCTATGGGATGGTTTTCAAGGAACTACAAAAGTCACCCCGTGGCATGGCTAACATGCTTTCTGAGCATGGTCCTTAGTTATAATTCCATTTAAGTATATGATGTCTGTAATTTACACAACATCAGCGGGAGGTGGTGTAATGAAAGCCCGTCATCGTGGGCAGTATGGTGACAATAGAAATGTCATGTTAGCCTTTGCTGATAAACGCACTCAGACTAACATCACAGGCACCTCATGTGTTATGGCAACACACAGATCCAACGTACAGCATTGGTCGCCTTCCATTGCAAATGTATTTTGGTAACCCTCATATGATGATTTCAGAGTGTGTGTAGTGCGGTACGTCTTAACAGCACAGTAGAATTATTTGTGCAGGAGCTAAATAGAAAAATCTGCTGTTCCTACCGGCATTTATTTGATTGATTGCCATGAAATGTACAGACATTCATGGTCCCCAGAGGATGAATCCCTGACTTTTCACCTAGCACTATCATGAGGTCGAAATATATTTCAGTGAAATATCTCAATTCATGTTCCCCTCAAGATGAATTGTAATAACTTTGGTGATCCCCTGATTTTTTTTTATTTATTTATTTTTTTATCTAGCGCAATCATCAGGTCAGAACTTTTATTTGTCCAAAACTTTGGTTTATGACCAAATACTTACATACTTACACTAAATACTAGCATGCTAACATGATCAACTAAGATGGTGAACATAAACATTATATCTGTTGCCACTGTGCCTTACATAGCCGCTGGCATGGATGTGGACTCTCTGGTCTTGTTTACATAGCAATGGGATTAACTTCCATTGTATTGGCCTAATAATTATATATGCAGGGGGGACTGGGTCTGTAAGGCCTGTATGAATCTGTCTGATATATATGTTTTTTTGTTTCTGAGATTTGTGCAGGTCAAAATTTGAGGCTTGAGTGTTTTTGTTTTCAAGTTTCAAGTCAGGTGAATTCAATTAGGTCAAGTCTCACAGCAGTCAACACCCAGTCAAGTCTGAAGTCTATAGCTCTGCCTCACACCCTTCAGCTCTCCGGCTACACTTGGCCCAGCTTAGTATGAGCGTGCCACTGCGTGCTATTGACCTCCTACTGTTCAGACCTCAGGTCACGAATCAGCAGCCATGATCCTGTCAAGCCTCAGGGATCTGTCATTGCCAGGAGCTCTTATGTTTGAGAGCATCTCGTTTAAGTCTCAGACCTCCAATGGATCTGGGCCCAGAGGCCTGCCGTGACCCCAGGATGTACAGCAGGAGTTGCAGCAGAGGTTTTGGCAGGGCCTGCGGTTCCCGTGCAACTGTTTGCTAATGACCTGCACAGCTGTGAGATCAGGAGGAAATGTGTTGAATAACGTAACATGGCAGGCCAGATTTTCTCTCTCTGACTGAGATCCAAAACATTTTTCTTCTAAGTATTTTATTTTTTATTGTCTCATTGTCAGAGTGAGACTCCATTTGCCCTTTCAAAGCTTTTCTCCATGTAATAGATCATATTCTGTGCTTATTTTATGACTTCCCATAGCCTGTCTTGGACATGACAAAAACCTGGCCAAATATCAGGCCTTTTTTTTGGCAGCTGTACACAGACATAACATTTACATGGACTGTAATATGTCCAGTATTAACTTGATTAAGACAACACCCTGAATAAGAAACTCATGCAAACAGCATTTTCTGATTATACTGACCCGACAAAGGTTATAACTGATTTAAGACTAAGGTTTAAAGAGTATTTTAACTTTCACATCAATGACGGGCGGTTTAGAAATGCAAACACTCTTAATCAAACAATAACCCTTATTTAAGCTTTTAATGGCGTTCTGGATCACATGCAGCAAACCACCTGTTGCCAGATAAAGTCGGTTCAGGCACCTTTTGATTGCGAGGCACAGAAAAAACATTGAGTTATCAGATAAATATTAAGCTCCTTTTATCTCCATTATATCATCTACTGTATATTGGGCTGCTTGGGGGACTGTCTGCGTCATGGGGCAAGTTTTAGGACAGGAAACCAAACTGTCAAAACTGCAGTGAGTCTACAGTACTTTCATGTAATGGGTCAAACCACAGTGCAAAAATACACACAAGGGGCTACACCACAGTAGCAAAATGACAAAAACATGAAGTTTGGGGTGAATACTGGAACATTTTTATGAACGATGGAGGCGGCATTTGTATAAGTAACCACTAGTAACAGTTTTACATAGAAATGTACAGTCAATTAGAGTAGGGTCAATAGTCGCATCGTAACATAAAGTTTATGGCTTATTCACTTTGTTGTGTGAACGGTTTGATGCTCACTGCCCCAAAGAACCGCGTGAGCTCCGCTGAGGTAACCTTTGGGCAAGGAAACTCTTATTACAGTTTATCATGGTTGACCTGAACTGATCCAGTCAAATGGATCATTCAGAAAATAAAATACAGATCTGAAAGGCATCAAAGGGAGGAAACTAATTCTAACAGCACTACAGTAATATCAATATCTCTACTCTGCACTGTTGTCTGGCCAAGAAAACACTTTTTGATTCCTTTGATTATTTCTTTCCATCCAGTCTGAAAGATATCTATCAATACCTGATATTCACCTGCAGTGCTTCACAAAAGAGAACTTTTGGTGATAAAAAAGATTTCATGACAGAACTTGTTTGTCTTGGATTTAACGAACTTGAAAGAGGGTTTTTACTGGAGCTCCGACCCTACTGAACACAGAATCAGGGCATAGACACAGACAGACCTAATTGCTCAGACATGGTTGCTTTTTTTTTGTTTGTTTGTTTTTAACCTGTGCTGTTGCCTCACCTCTTGGCTTTCTAATTCTCCAAGTGGCCCGAGGAGACCAAGAAAAAAATACACTCCCTGCAGCCTCTTTGGACGAGAAAATAAAGCTCTGTGTTTGATTATCCCGATCAAAATAACATGAAAACCATCAAAGCAGAGCTGTGATGAAACTCATCTTTTGAGAGAAACTGAAGGTGTGTGTGACGCTTATGTCAGTTGTTTGTCTTCTGTTTTGGGCTTTTATAACGAGCCAACACCAGACACAACAGCAGCAGCACCACCAGACATAATGCTTTTAGGTCAGACAGCAGAAACACGATGCCCTGAAACAGTTAGAGGCATCATTCATCGACAGTCTACATGCTTACAGCTGGAGCTGGAGCTGTGTTAGCTCTGCTTTCATGTGCTTTCAAATATCTCTCTGCTCACTTATGTATCTTTTTACTGCAACGATTACATCTTTAAGGAGGGGAAACTGACCACCTTACTTTGGGGAAAAAAAGAAAAGAAATTAGGAATGGCATTCAACACAACAGGAAGACAAAAGGACGGCAAGGGGTCAGGATAAGATTAAGGGCAAAAACAGGTGTATTGCTGCCCTGTTTAGTAAATAGTGAGATCCAATCTCTTGGCCTTCCCGTTCCGCTGTCTGTTTGAGGGTAAATACCACCATGTGGCCCTGCAGAATAAATAAAGAAATGACAGAACACTTTTGCCCGGAGAGCAGGACTACTGTAATAACAATCCAAAATTACAGCTCCCATTGGTCGATATGAAATATCCTGTAGTCCTCACTTGCTCAATCTATCATCATACCTCATTATGGAGAAATCCAAACAGTCAAGTACCCGATGTTTGGGTGTTTTTACACCACCAATCTTGGACTCACAGATGTGTGTGCTTTGAGCGCCTGGTTGCATGCAAAATGACATAACGTTGACAGCACATGCTGTTGCGTTACGCTCGTGTGTTTGGGAGTGTTTTTCAAGTAGATTACACTTATTTTCCATGCTGCTCATCCCTGTGATGTATTATCCACCTAATTCAACTGATTATGAAGCCTTGTTTAATGTATTTAATCACTGACTTAAGATAAGTCTGATTCCACTTTGTGTCTCTCGTTGGGTAGCTTTTGCTAGGAATCTACTTTGAAGTGGAAAGCCTCTTTCCTGAGTGCACCTTGCCGAACAGCACCAGTGGAGGGGACAGTGTTTTAGTGACAACAAAGGACAAACATGACATAAACACACAGTCGCGCTGCAAGTGATTTACTGCACCTAGGAAAGAGTGTGCGTTTCATTAAGGCTATTCGCTCATTGCGCTTCTTAGATTTTCCTAAAGTCGGAGAAAGAAAGCGGTCGTGTGTGGATTTGGGTTAGGATGCTGAATTAATCTCCATTGGGAGTTTGCTTGGAGGTTAACCCTCACAGCATCCAGGAAAATGAGGATGAGCTTTGTGCATACATGTACTGTACAACACAATGCCTAAGTGAAATAGCAGCCCAAAGCTTTTTCCCACCCGGGGGGGGGGTTTGGATTGGAAAAGGAGGCTGTTTTTACCTGACCTCCACGTCGAAATGATTACCTCCTGACAGGAAAAAAAGGAAACATGGAAAACTCTCACAATGGAAATAAAAATATATGGTCTCATGAAGTCATCCACTGAATTAACGTGTTTGGATTTAACTTAAAGGACATTTCTGATTGAGTTGCCATTCACTGTGGATGCAACTGGAACACTTTGTTGTCTTCAGTCGAAAGCTTGTTTCTAATAAAAAGCTAGGCATTTTGAGTTGACATTTATATTAATTCAGAAAAAGAAATCCCCCTTTCAAAAGTCTGATTACCGTACATTAGTGAGAAAATGTCAGAATATCGTCACTCACCAGCTAACAGCTTTCAGAGACGATCGTCTGATTAATTGAGGTCAGCCTCACAGATGAGATTCGGGGGCGGATAGTGAACGGACAGAAAGTGCATCAGTCTTTCTATTGTCTTCCAAACAACTTTAAGCAAACCATTTCCCTGCTTTTACTATAAATACCCTTTTTTACTGGTTAGAGGAACATTGTACTACTCAATTTACAAATGTTCAAGTGAAAAATTAGGTTACTTTTACTCCTTGTCTACATCACGGCCATGTAGCTAAAACTGCACGTTAGCCACAGTTGCGGTCCTCCAACACTGTCCAACACATTATTTCTGTTCAGACACTTTCAAGTGAAATGCGTGCCGATACACGTCCGGTGTTGACAGCTGTATTGATGAAAACTGAAGTGAATCTATTCCGTCACATTTTGTTATCTGCTCAATTTCAAGATGTCTACAGCCATGCTAGTGGCTAGTGTGAGGCACAGTGGTGCTTTGAGCTAAATGCTAATGTCAGTATGCTAACATGCTCACAATGACAATGCTAGCATGCTGATGATAAAAAGGTATAATGTTTACCATGTTCACCATCTTAGTTTACACAACGTACAGCTGAGGCTGATGGGAATGTCATTTGTTTTGCAGGTATTTGGTCATAAACCAAAGTACTGGACAAATTAGGGGATTTTGACCTGACGCTAGAGGAAAAGTTCAGCATAAAAGTTATTTTATCCTGAGGGGGACATACATGTCTGTACAAAATTTTGTGCATGTCTATCAAGTAGTTGTTGATACACTCAACCCCATTTCACACAATGTGCATATGACTAATACAAGGAAGAAAAACTGAAAATCAAAGTGTTAATACACGTCTGGTGTGAAAACACCTTCTCTTTCCTTTACTGTCCCATGTTTCCTTTCTGTTCCCTCCACATGCTTTGAGTCCATGTACAAAATCAGGGGGAGCAGTTGTGAGCAGGTTCTGCAGGAGAGAGAGAGAGACAGAGAGAGAGAGAGAGAGACTAAGCACAATTAGGGGGCTTGCATTCCTCTCGTTTTTCTATAAATACCCTGCACATTTCCTCTCCTCTGTCTGTGATTCTCATTAAACCAGTGGAAAGTCTGCCTGCCTCGCGTGGTAGAGAGAGCCCCTTTATTTCTCTCGGCCTCTGGAAGGGGACATACTGGGTGGCAGTGTTGGTGGGGACGATAATGGAGCCCTTATAGGCAGCAATGGAGGTAGTGGCGTAAAAAAGTTAATGTTAATTCATCTGCTACGTGTGGGGTTTGCAAACTTCCTCTGATCGAATAATGGCGTTGAATGGTCGGGCTTTGACTTCGGAGTTCATGTGCACTTCCAGAGCTGTGAAGTCTTCTGTGTCCTCCTATAGGCCAGTAGCAAACAACGTATTTTGTTGATTAATTTGACTTGCTGGTTGAAACATACTAGTCCATAAGATGTGTCATATGATCACATCTGAATCCAAAACAGTTTTTTAGAAGTCGCTGTAGGGGGAAAAAAAACCTGCCATCATTTAGGGGGGCCAGTGTGTGTCATGTGATGATCCAGGAAGTTGCAGTATCCTCTGCAGCCACTATGCCAAAATCACTTTACATTCCAGCGCCGTTCTTGTTGGGGGCTTGTGTCAGATTTGGAACGGACACAGGCCCCCCAATATCAACGTCAGAAACGTGTTTGGGGATGGGGGTTGCAGATGCTGTTAAACAATTCGACATTTACTGACCCCTTAAGTGTGACCACAGTTAGGCAGAACTCAGTAGAACTCAAGAATTTACTTTGAAATGAATGTATACACTGTACTAGTGCCAGGTAAAATGGCACCTGTGCCACATATAAGGTCAGGGCTAGGTTTAGTTAGGGTTAATTTTGCTCAAAGGTCACAACAGAGCAGCACTGGAGCTAACAGGAATGGCACTTGGGCCAACCTGAGGGTCAACTGGGTTGATCATAGAGGCATTTTGGGGGGCATGTGGCTGTGCAAGGTAATGTGGGAAACTTCAGCACTCAGAGCAAAAGTGCAGGGGTGGTACACCTACTTCGGTGCCCACAGAACCACAGGAATTGATGAGTCAAAACTGAGAGTGGGAGTGCAGAGTTCTGATGTCTTGCTACTGGATTTCTGGGTATTGAAGTTCAAAATTTACAAATAGTGCCCTCTTGAGACTAGCATGCAACATTGCCTAGTGAAACTGTGACACAGTAACCCTCTTGGCGCTTTGTTTCTTTGCATGTCTTCCAAGTTTCCCCCCATTTAAACATACCAATATTTTGTGAAATGTGCTCAAAATGCAGATGAAGCATGTGGCAAGTAAATTATAATTTACTTAACAGTACTACAGAGGTGCAATATATTTGAAACACGGCACTACCTGACTCACGTATAGCTAGCGACAATGAAATAAATCCTGTACTGGCAAAACACAATAGATTCCTTTGTTGTTCTCCTTTACCGGTATAAAATATAAAATCTGTAGTAAAATCAGGGGTACACACTCGAAGGGAGGAGGTCCAAATAATTTCAGTGTGTGTGAGCTCTGTTAAAAACATAATGTTCTCTGTCACTTTGAAACCAAAAGGTACTCATAGGCTGGAAATATTTTTATGGTCGAAGCAGCGGAAATGTTTGACTCAGGTCAGTCTATTCCCCGAAACAAAAATCTGGAGCCATATGGATACAATAATAAATGCATACAAGCAAACACTTGATAGCACATCATCAAGCTCAAGTGTATCATAAACCCTTGGACATGAGACGGTAATAATGAGATGAGGAGAGACTGATTGATCCGGCCCGGTGATATGAGGTTCAGTGCATGCTACTCTGACGTCAAGAGAAAACAGAGCTGGTTCTCTCCAGGTCCTGTGGTTTCGGTACTTGAAAGGGATGGTGCAGAGTCCACACGAAATCCCCTCTGAGAAACTCTGCTCCTGCTCCTTCGGTTCTGGCTGTCCTCTGTGTAGCTGCGCTGAACTCTCTCAAACCTGATCACACACCCATGGGACGAGCTTGGTTTCAATAACAGATACTCTAAATTTGTAGAAAATGTGACAAAGTGCTCTGATAAACGGATGGAAGAAAAACCCAAGGTGGAGCTCCAATAGATGAGTGGGAAGGGTGGTACAACTAAAACTAGAACCATACTCTAAATTTAACAATTATAGTATTAGTGGATGGCGCTACATTGGAATTGCAGAATAATGAAGAAAGAAGGTACACCTTGCTTAAACTAATGCAGTCTGGCAATTAATCCTACCTCAATGAAGGTTTTAGAGAGGTTTTGATTCAACTTCATGATCATTTTGGAGGATGTAGTTTGTGTTGCTGTTGAAGTGTGTTTCACTACACAGAGAGGTGTTTCTGATTTTGTTCACACCATTTATATCACTGAGGGTGGACTCAACACCTCTCTGAAACAGTTTCAACATAAAACTGAACATTTTGACCTTCATGAAGGTGTGATTTGGTATTGTAAGATATTTTAATACCACAGATATTAATACAGATATATAGAATATTGTAATAATAATAAATACTATTTCAGTGAAAGAATTGGCCATTTATTGCTAATAGTTATGCTGTTAGGGTTAGCAGCAACAAGTATGCATGGAGAACTAATGTCCCCTTAACAAACACATACATGAACATCAGATCTTAGGAAAGTCAACAATACAATAAGCTTCCTCCCTGTACACCTGTATGATTATGATTGGATGATACAAGTCAGCAGGTAGCCAATCAGCTGATGAATGAGCCTTGGGGTTTGGGAGACTGTTTCACTATTATCTGACATTTTATAGACTGAACAATTAATCGAAAAAATGTAATCAACACTAATCAATCAACGATGACGATAATCATTAGTTGCAGCCTTATATCTGTCCCTATTGACCAGCCAGCTATCAATTATAAGTTCTCAAGGAGCATCCATATGCATTGATTTCCTGATTTGAGCGCCAAAAGACTTCTAGACGTCGAGGTGACATAAATCCATTGTTTCAATGTTTACATTTAAACATGTAATTAAGACCCGCATCACACTGAAATATAGCCTTTGAAATGCTGTAGAAACCATGGTTTTACTATACGTAACCTAGATACTTTTCAACCATGTTTAGCTTTAAGCTTGAAGTCTTTTGACCTCACCAAAACTCTGCTCACTGTGCTCAGGTGACATGGCAGCTGTGTCTAAAAGTTGTCCTAAGAGGTCCCCATCTCATCTGCCACAGCTGCACACACTGTGGACAACAGGCCATTTTCTCCCCAGTCAAGGTCGTTCAAGGCCTCAATTTTCCAAAATCTGTCCAGGATGCCACAGCCTGAGGACTCCGGTCTGATCACATTTCTTGGCTGCTAAGTATCCCTTTGCCGTCCAAACCCATCACCACCCGATGAAGCCACACACCATCTCATCTCATTTCTGTTACACTTGTGATGTGAGAGCACACCTGCGTTCATCTCATCAAGACCTGGAAATGCTCACTCGCACGACAGGCCGCTTTTACTTTATTACCCGCCATCCTCCAATCTTTTTACTTCCTGAAAGACCCCATTTGCCACACGTACAACACAGACTTACATGAGCCTCCGAGGGGACTTGGCAAAAAGGCCCTGACGCTCTAATTGCACCAAAATCAAGGCAACGTAATTCCAGGTTCCCCGAATATCACCCAGAGGCCAGTGGATCTAGCAGGGGGGGAAGAAAGAAGTGACGTAATGTGTGCGGATGTGCGTCTCTTTTCTTCGTACTGCAGGGGAAACTTGTGCTGAGAAGCCATGTGCTAAATTAAGAGGGTGCCCACGGCATTGTTGATATACTGTAACCTGCATTCTCACGCTATGTCGCCCTCCGCTTATTTCTATACATTTACACTGTTTGCCAGAGAACCAAGGAGAAAAATACACACATCTTCTTGTATAGGATGCTTTACTAAGTAATGTTTGAAAGTGCTAAACTTCAGGATGTTTAGCATGCTAACATTAGCTAATTAGTGCTAAACACAAAGTACGCCTGAAGCTGATGGTAATGCCATAAGCTTTGCAGGTATTTAGTCATAAAACAAAGTATTGGACAAATTGAGATTTTGACCTGATGATGGTGCTAGATGCAAAGTTAAGGGTTCTAAAGATTAAAAAATACATTTTCCAAGTCCTTATACTGTGTCCCTGTGTTAACTGTTAACTTATCTCTTGGTATATGACAAATATATCTATTGGATAATAATATTTGAGTACTTTTATAGCAAAATCCTCCTCTTTTGTCTTCCTGTAAAACATTCAAATAGGATTTGGAGAGACTAGCTAATCCCATCCATCATATTAACCAACACTTGAGCATTAGATATCATGGATCAAAGGTGTGTGTTTTGATCTCAGTTGGCAATAACTTTGTTTACATTTGTTTGTTTCATTTCCAAAAGAGCATGGTTGAGGTCTAATTTGTTCATTTTTGAGAGAGGTGTGTAAATTATTAATTAATTGACAAATCCATTCACCACCAGACAGACCTGTGTTGGTAATGCAGACTCTTCTAGTTGCAGAGTGGCTGTATTTCCTCGGTGCTGAGTCCAGCAGCTGAGCACTGACACCAGACTGCCCGGCCAGACAGAGTCCACTGGCGGATGAAGCAGCTACCGCTCCTTTTTATGAGTCTCCACTGCTGTTTAGCTCAAGTCTGGTAGAATCATTTTGGTGTGTTATTACTAACTGTGTGCATGTGCCCTACATGTGTGTGATGTAATATTTAAGTAGCTAAAAGAAAAAGGTCTCAGTGGCCCTACAAATTACAGATTTTAATGCAATGAAGAAGGTTTGACAATTGGCTGACTTTAAACACCGTAGGAATCGGAAGTCGAGACGTTTAAGTCATATTTAAATTATTTCTTCATAAAGTGTGACACTATGATTGATTTCTCTGTTTTCTAGAGGAGTAGGTTGTGTTGCAGCACATCGACGCGGCCCCTGTTTGTGATCCTGGAGACGATCAAAATGAGAGGAAAATGTGACATCATGAGGCATACAATAAGTCAAGACAGAAAGTTTGTGGTTGGACATGTTTTTCAGTAGTTACAGAAGCCGGAGTCGCGTGTGCCTGCCTCCTTTGTGAATCATCTCTATGTCACAATATTCGTTTTCAGTTTTACAGTTTTTGTTTTGGTGGAGGATTTTAGTTGATTTTGTTGCGGATTTTTTCTTTCTTTTTTTTCCTGTTGTTTTGTTTTTTTCCACTTGTGCCAGATCTTGTGGTTTTCGCATGACGAAAGTCCACAAGCACAGCCTTTTCCGGAACGGGGTGAAAACACTCGGCCAATAGGTCCTTGAGTTTCCACCGCATAACAACAATGTTTCAATTTGTCTAATCGGGGGGTATTTAAGCTAAGTAAACTATCACTCTTCAGGATTTCATCTGTAGCCACAGCCCAGTCATGCAGACCTCTTATTCAAACCATTTGTGTGCGGTCGAGAGTGGGAGTGGGGAGGGCAGCCAGTGGAGATGACAGGGGGATTGGATAACTCGGGGAGAAAGTCTGGGACGCAGAGAGTGAGAGGTCTTGGCAAGAAGCTGGAAACTGTGGTTCTCTCACAGCCTTCTCTGTCTCTGCTTTTCCCCCTTCACTTCCTCTTGCAGCTCTCTGAAGCACCTGCATGCCTCGCCGCTTGGCCTTTGTGACCTTTGAACTTGGCCAGAGAAACACACGAGTTCTTATGTTACATCATCTCACCGATGCAGTGTGGTCTCAAAGTATTTGGACAGTGATATAGTTTTGATTAAATCCAGCATATTTGATTTGAGATAAATGACTGAGAGGATTGAAGTGACGTCTCTCAGCTTTAAGGGTGTTTGTATCCATATTGAGTGAACAGTGTGGGACTCAGAGCCCTTTTTACAGTATATATCCCAAAATCACACATCAACAAATGCTATCAAGCCTATAGGGCTAAAGCTATCTGGAGTGCTCGTTACACCTACAGTCGCAGAGATGGGTTCTTCTAACTTACGAACAAGACTCTCTAGAAGAAATACTATTGCAAAATGACGTTACCGCAAACCATTGTACTGAATCAGAAAACACTCATTGGCCAACAACTATAAGCTAGGCTAGTAGCTAAACTAACAAGGCTGCTCATCTTACATGGATGTAAACAACCTCAAATAAAAGCCAATTGTCAGCACTCTTAACTTTTTCATTGGTAGAATGTAACGGTACATTTACTCAAGTACTGGACTAGTACATTTTATCAAGTATGGATTTGAGGTAATTGTACTTTACTTGAGTAGCTTCAGTTCAGAGGTAAATATCGTACTTTTTTTGTACTACATTTATTTGTCGGCTACTAGCTACTATTTACTTTGCAGACTAAGATTTTACATAAAAAAACATGTGATGCAAAGTACATTAAATTTCCCAACTACAACAGTAAAACGCTTCAAACTAATTAATGCATCAGTAATAATAATTAAATTGATATAATTATAAAATTCACAGAGGCCATTTTTCTCTCTGAATAAGGAACTTTTACTTCTGATTTAAGTAACATTTTCTATGCAGGACTTTAACTTGTAATGGATCATTTTCACAGTGTGATATTGCTACGTTTACTTGAGTAAAGGGTTTGTATACTTCTTCCAGAACTTTCAAATCCAATATGCTGGAGCCAACACATGTGCCACTGTCCTTGACTGTAGATACAGGTACGTCAACCCTTTTTAAAGTTGAATAATACTATATGCGATGGTGCAAAGAGCCACACAATCACCAGCACTACCTTTTTATTCGCAAGGTCATGGCACTGCTTACCTTACCCAACTCCTCCATCTCAGTTTCCTGCATCGATTTAGGATCATAACTGGCCTCATAAAAGTTTGAGAGGGGACGTGAGAGCCAAAATCCAGACCCAGCCAGCAAGTTTTAATGGTACAGGTTTATAATGAAACACTCCTTGAGCCTTTCTCCCAAAGCGCTGACGTAATCCACTGGACACACGCGCATATTAAAAGCGCACGCTATTTATAAAGTGTGGGACTATCAGCGAGGCAAGGCGGTGGGGAGTTAAGAGGATGTGGAAGGCTGTGTGTGTGTGAGAGAGAGAGAGAGAGAGAGAGAGAGAGAGAGTGCTGTAAAATGACCGTTACCCAGAGGTTTATCTGTCTCGGTTACACTGTGGAGTTTTGTCATGAGGGGTTTTGGCCATTTGAGCGGATGAGCGGAGCGCTGTGTTGTTGTAAAGAGCAGATGTTTTGAGGTCACTGCTTCCCGATCCGCCTCCCTGCAAGTGTTGACACTTGTGGGCTGGAGTCATACTTAATGAGGGAATCATGATGTGTGGGTTTCGGCCCATAGGAAACACAGAATGAGCGCCATGGTTGTTCATATCCTCAAGCACCAATGATTAGCTATAACAGCACCTTACAGTTCCCATCGTCTAATCAATCCAACCTCCTTTTTTTTTTTTTTTTTTTTTTAGGTTTGTGCGCTACGATGACATTTCCGCTTCCATGAGATATTTTAAACCACTCAGAAGGAGTTTCTATAATTATTCCTCCACTGCAGCGGTCCCATTTCAGGTAACGGTGCATTCAGTCCATCCATGTTGCTCATTCCAGAGCCCATTGCCTCCACCTGCCCGCTCCACACACACTCTAATAATTTCTTCTGATTAAAGTTCTAATATTCCCATGTGTGGTCACCACCAGTCTGTGGCGTCTGGTTACGACTGTCACCCAGCAGGCTGCTTTCAACATTCCTGCACTGCCAATGAACACACACCCGTGATGTCATTTCCTGCTCTAGGGGCTCCCGCTCTTGCCCTCACGGTTAGCAGTGCAGCAGACGGTATCTCAAACATGACTCAGCTTAGTCTTGATCTGATACCCTTTGAGCAACGATAGCGGGACCAGTCAGGAAAGTTCTAGAATATCTCTCAAAGTGTCTTCTGGTGTTTTCCAGAGCCGAAAAATACACACGGCTGAATTATGGTTGATGCACGCAATGCTTTAATCTTGTGCCATTTCTTATGCTTTATCAGCTTTAACCAAACACTCTCAGAGAAGCGTCGTGCAAAGAAGAGGTCGTCACTTTTATCTTGACCCGGCAGGACTGACACATGGAAAACCCAATGACTTGATGCATCACAGAAGCTTTAAGTGCCCTGCTTTCCGCGTACATGATTGGTGGATGCTGAGACAGGAGTAAACATGAACCACCATATGCAGCTCTTCTGGGGCAACATCCACTGATGAATTCTGTGTGTGTAATGGGCCACAGCAGCAACTCGGTGAACACAGTCGAGTTGTCAGTCATTGTGCTTCTGCTGCCATCTGCTGGTGAACAGGAGAAATTGTCCCTTGTAACAGAAATTAATTTAGTTAAACAGACTTAAGAAATAACAATATTTCAAATATTTAGAATTAGCAATTTGCTATTATTATCTAAATTAAAACATGTTGCCTTAACCAGGGTGTCCATCAGTCAGTCACGTGACTTATTAGGTCACCATAGAATAAATAAAACAACATGAGCATCATCTTTTTAAAATGGATTTGACAAAATACAATCTTAGGTCTTAGTGGGTATGGAAATTTACAAGAGAAATATCAATGACTATAAATACAAATTGAAACGTGATGAAGGTCTGAGGGCAGAAACGTTAATAAAGTGAGTTTAAGTGATCGACAGTGCGCAGGACATTTTGGTTCTATCACAGTTTTTGATCCACCACATCTGTCTATAAAACTTTGCAGTAATAAAATACAAACATAATGGGCAATCCGAAGAAAGACCTGCATATTATTAAGAGGATACGGGACATTGGTAGACTACAGAATAATCTGTAATAAATAGTACTAGAAATAATTTTCATAATTGACATCTTAAAGAAAAAGTCATACATAGACATCAATATTTCAAAATCACAAATAAGAATACAAAACAATGGAATAATTGATGAAATATGGAGTAGAAAGCCCAATACTGAACTATATATCAGGTGAATATTTCAAAAGTGAAGATTAACAAAGATAAATACAAAAACGTGTGTGTTTCAGGCATCTGTTGTTTTCCATTCATTTCTGTGCTGTATGACAATCTATTAGCAGACTCTTGAAACTTTTCCGTGTCACATTATCCTTGCATGGTAATACACTGAAGGTTTGAACTTGTCACTGCATCTGATAATAAATGTTCTTGATTTTAGGAAAATGAATGGAGGCCAACAGATGTCTGGAATGGAAGAAAAAACTGTATTCAGATTCCTCAAATACGGCAGTGTGGATAGCAGACTGATCAGCTATAAAGTAAAGCCTTCTTGGTTTGTTCTAAAAATAAATGGGGTAAAACATGCAAAATTATTGGTATGGTACTTTAAAGTAAATGGCTTAATATTAAACAATATATATCAGACAAACAAAAATTAAGTCAGAAAGGAATTGGTATTAATATAGAGTAACTCTGAAAAGGGCAACTGACAATTCATCATTAGAAAATGCCTAATCTGTGAAATTGTGCATCATGAGGATGAGTTTGAGTTTACCAACATGCACATATGCACTCTTGAGACTTGCTTAACTTCCTCGGACTTCCAGGATGGCTGATCGTGGAGTAACTCAGACTCCCAGAGAAGGAAACAGAAGGACAGAGGCAGCCACTTCCTCCCGGGTAAAAAAACAAAACAAAAATGGTTAAATTTAGTCCAGCGAGCATGTTGCATTTGTACAGCTGCTGGAGGAGGTTAATGTGTCCCTGTCTGTAGGTGTGTGTATGTATGATGTGATTCAGAAAATGAGCATGAAGAGAGTCAGACAGTGGACAGGCCAAACAGGACTCAGTGAGGGGGGAAGTGGGTCACAGCGGTAGGGTCTTCGGGTGCTCAGACAGGGAGACAGACTAATTACAGGTTCAGTCAACCTTAATTAACTCCTGCTAATGGTGCTCAGACACTGAAAGTCAAATGGTTAACTTCTAAATAAACAACTAGATCACTTATTTTCTTGAAAAAAAAAAATGTATATATGTGTGTGTGTGTGTGTGTGTGTGTGTGTGTGTATATATATATACACACAGTGGGGCAAAAAAGTATTTAGTCAGCCACCAATTGTGCAAGTTCTCCCACTTAAAAAGATGAGAGAGGTCTCCAATTTTCATCATAGGTATACCTCAACTATGAGAGACAAAATGAGAAAAAAAAAATCCAGAAAATCACATTGTAGGATTTTTAAAGAATTTTTTCGCAAATTATGGTGGAAAATAAGTATTTGGTCAATAACAAAAGTTCATCTCAGTACTTTGTTATATACCCTTTGTTGGCAATGACAGAGGTCAAACGTTTTCTGTAAGTCTTCACAAGGTTTTCACACACTGTTGCTGGTATTTTGGCCCATTCCTCCATGCAGATCTCCTCTAGAGCAGTGATGTTTTGGGGCTGTCGCTGGGCAACACGGACTTTCAACTCCCTCCAAAGATTTTCTATGGGGTTGAGATCTGGAGACTGGCTAGGCCACTCCAGGACCTTGAAATGCTTCTTACGAAGCCACTCCTTCGTTGCCCGGGCGGTGTGTTTGGGATCATTGTCATGCTGAAAGACCCAGCCACGTCTCATCTTCAATGCCCTTGCTGATGGAACTCCCCAGTGTTGAGTTGTTAAAATTGCAATCTAGTATTTATGGGGTCAGGGGTGTGAAATCTTTTGGCTTCCAATTCAAATGGGGAAAAAATAATAATAAACTTTATTCATATAGCACTTTTTACAAGTGCTTTAAAAAGGTTTTAAAATTAGGTTACAAAGTGCTTTACAGAAAAAGCAAGGCTGTTTTTTGTTTTATGAAAAGTTGACATTTGGAGGATATATGGCTTTAATTGGACAGAAACACTTCTAGTCAGTTATTTGCAAGTGATTGCCTAATAGGAATGTGAAGTTAAACCAGTGAACTATAAAATGAATAGAAAAAAACACTGTATTTTCATGTATATTCTATATAAGGAGATGTAATGATAACGGAAACTTAAATACCAAATAATCTGCTTTGAAATTGCTGTTTAAGTCCTGTACATTCCTAATGTGAATGCAGAAGGAAGCTCTATTTATATATTAATACAGTTTTTGGAATAGACAGAGTAATACAAGGATAAAAGAGGCTAGCTGGGCTCCGTTCCTTCCCTTGAATGGACCCGCTGTGTCTCTGTGCCGCTCATATACACACACAGATTGGAGCACTTAGTGGGGTCAGCTGTGGGACAGTGGAGCTGCTGCTTCATACTGTATGTGACTTGCATGTCGGCGTGTGTGTGTGTGTGTGTGTGTGTGTGTGTGTGTGCATGCTCATCCATCGTGTATAAGTGCAGAAGCTTCCCTAGCCAACGTGATAAAATCCACCTGGTCGTGTTGGAGTGCCTGAACAGTAATGGGACGCAGACATCTGGAAATGCAGCCTTGCTAACATCATCATCATAGTCACACACTGGGAGTTGTGCTTTGTACTTGGTGTTTGAGTGTTCTGTTCTCCGGCCAGGTTGAAAGCTCAGAGGAGAAAGTGAGGGACTTAATGGGAGAAAGATATGGAAGTGTCTTGATTGCTTGCGTCATGCAGTTACACCCAAGTGTTAGGCCTTTCGTGTTTTAGCGTCACGCTCTGTTTCTTCACAGCTTCCTGCTTGTGATTCTTCAGCTTCTTTCCTCCTCTGTGAAAGCAGAACTCTCTCTCTCTCTCTCTC
>LKNJ01003592.1:0-32433 GCA_002120245.1 Maccullochella peelii
ATCTATCTATCTATCTATAATCTATCTATAATCTATCTATCTATAATCTATCTGTCTATCTATCTATAATCTATCTATCTATAATCTATCTATCCATAATCTATCTATCTATCTGTCTATCTATCTATCTGTCTATCTATCTATAATCTATCTATCTATAATCTATCTGTCTATCTATCTATAATCTATCTATCTATCTATCTATCTATCTATCTATCTATCTATAATCTATCTGTCTATCTATCTATAATCTATCTATAATCTATCTATCTATAATCTATCATCTGTCTATCTATCTATAATCTATTTATCTATAATCTATCTGTCTATCTATCTATAATCTATCTATCTATAATCTATCTATAATCTATCTGTCTATCTATCTATAATCTATCTATAATCTATTTATCTATAATCTATCTGTCTATCTATCTATAATCTATCTATCTATAATCTATCTATCTATCTATCTATCTATCTATTATCTATCTATCTATAATCTATCTATAATCTATCTATAATCTATCTATCTATAATCTATCTATCTATAATCTATCTGTCTATCTATAATCTATCTATCTATAATCTATCTATAATCTATCTGTCTATCTATCTATAATCTATCTATAATCTATCTATCTATAATCTATCTATCTATCTATAATCTATCTATAATCTATCTATCTATAATCTATCTATCTATCTATCTATAATCTATCTATAATCTATCTGTCTATAATCTATCTATCTATCTATAATCTATCTATAATCTATCTGTCTATCTATCTATAATCTATCTATAATCTATCTGTCTATAATCTATCTATCTATAATCTATCTATAATCTATCTGTCTATCTATCTATAATCTGTCTATAATCTATCTGTCTATCTATCTATAATCTATCTATAATCTATCTATAATCTATCTGTCTATCTATCTACATTGTCATTTTTTGGGTTTTGGACTGTCGGTCGAACAAAATGAGACATTTAAAAACGTCACAAACATTTTTTTCCCCATTTTCTAAGAGTAAACAATCAATTGATTTGAGTTTCACAAAACAATCCTAACTCAAGGTCCACTTACTATCTTTTTCTGTTGTTTTCAACCGCATCTCATGGTCTGCATCAACGAATGGAGTTTGCTAAATATTATATATTATAGCTATAAAAGATTAATTGACAGGTTCCATCAGATCTATCTAGCTATCTGTCGTATTGCTTAATAGATTAATCGATCAACGGAAAAGGAATAAACAGTAATGTTGATAATCCATATGAGGGATTGGAAGAATAAAGGAGGAGCTGGCTGCAAATATAAAATGATCTATCTATATAAGGCTGTAATTTCCACTGAGACGGGGGACATTCAGATTGATTTACTCTCTCAAGATGAGAGAAGAGAGGAGTTGATCAGAATATTGATACGCTGATTTATGACGCCTTCAGTTTCTGCGCGTAAACTTTATTCACAGCAATAAGATTAACAAGCAGCAACGAGTGCGCCACGAACCGTTCAGCCCCGAGTTTCGCCTCTCAGGCTTCATACCGGCTGCAATACTCTCTCATTCTGGAGGTTGTTGGGGCCGTAAGAGCTGCAATCAATCAATCAATCAATTAATCAAGATGTATTTACATAGAACCTTTCAAACAAATCAAATGCAATTCAAAACGTAGCATGTTAAAAATGGATTTAGAGACTAATGCACACCACAACAACCAAAAAAGCATAAAAGATAATACAAGCAATAAAAATAAAATAATGAAATACTGCACAAAATAAATATATGATAGTTAAATTGTAAGATGTTAACAAAATAAAATATAATAAAATAAATAATAATGATAGTAAATAAAATAAGCATAAACAGTCACTATTCAGGGCTGAAGAAAGTCCCGCCAGGTAACAGAATGCAGCGCTCCTTAATATGCAAAGATGCAAATACAACATTATCTAAGGACAGAAGGTGCATTAAAGGAAGAGTTCACCGTCGTTTAAAAACAACACGTTGTGGTTTTCTGGGCCGGTGAAGGAACCAGATCTGCGTTTACAGATGACGTAACACATTCACGCATTATGATTGGCTGTACGTCGGAACGTGTGCGGACGCCGTGTGTTCGTGCCGCAGACTATTTCAGATTGTTTGTGTGGAGAAAGATATAGTTCAAATGTATTTAACGAACTAATGGAGCAGCCCAGACTGCAGCGGCACATTTATACCCAGCACGGAATTAAATACAGAATATAAAACATAAAAATGATTAATATATATAGTATATGTAGCATATATATATAGGTATATATATATATATATATATATAGGTACATACAGTATATACATAGTGAACTTACACAAACAGATATATTTGATATAATTAAATGTAAGTTTGGCATTGACATTTTATTAGACGTAGATCTCTCACAAACGAAGTCTGCGACGCGAACACACGGCATCCGTACACGTTTCCACGTACAGCCAATCATAACGTGTGAATGCGTTACATCATCTGTAAACGCAGGACACCGAGCAGGTCTGACAGGCCGAGCAGGTCTGGTTCCTACTATCCGGACTATTTTGTGGCCGAGTGCAGTAACTTCCTGGAGCCTCTGCTGTTTAGCTTGTTTGGTGTCGCAAAAACCACAGGAAGTTACTGCGCCCGGCCGTAGTTCAGCACATAACCCTGTGAAACCACCACGAGATGTAAAGTATATCATTTGTGAGCTTTGGAGGTGCTGGTAGGTGGATGTTGTTACCTTTGGGTGGAGCCAGGTTTTTTTCTATATATCCTCTAATTCCGTCGTCTTCTTGGTATTTTTGTGTGTGTTTTTCAGATTTACTTACATTCAGCTTCACAGCGCTGGAGGGAGAAGAGGCGGCAGAGGTGAGAGATCACACACACACACACACACACACACACACACACAGAGAGAGACAGGTGAGAGACAGGTGAGAGACAGGTGAGAGACAGGTGAGAGACAGGTGAGAGGGGAATCCGCTCATTGTTCCAACACAACATGTTGAGGGACGGCGTGCTGGAAACACGCCGAGCGTACTTTACCAGGGAAAGACCGAGAGAGGGAAAAATAAAAAAGGAGGATGAGGAAGAGAGCGGCGGCCATTAGCAGGCCTGGAGTCTGTCTGTCTCTAAGTGCTCTGTAAATATCGCCTTGCCTTAGTAAACAACATTATTCCTCTTTATTGGGCCATTATATAACGGCCTGATCCCCCACAGTATGCAGATTGGTGTCGCTCCATTATGTAAGCGCTCTCCTCCTTTCTTCTCCATCACTTCCTCGTCACTCATCTCTTTAACACCTTTTCACTCCCTTCTGTTCTGCAACTTCTCTCTCCTCTTTTCCTACATCTCTTCTTTCCGCCTCCTCCTTAACTTGCATCTCCTTTTCTCCTCTCTCCTCCTTTTGCCTGACTTTAATCCTCTTTCTTTTCTCTTATTTCCTTCCCTTATTTGTTCCCCTTTCTCCTTTCTTTCTTCTCTCTATCCTCTCTCCTCCACAACACATCTCTCATTCCATCCTTTTTTATCTTTCCTCTCATTTTTTCTTCCTCTGCCTTCTCCTCTCCTTTCATCTCTCCCTTACTCCTCCTCTCTTCCCGTTTTATCCTCTCCTTTGCTTTTTCCGCCTGTTTTGTTCTCCCCTGTCTCCTCTTCCTTTCCTCTCGCCTCCTTTGATCTCGTTTTTTCTTTCTTCTGCTCTTTTCTCCTCTTCATCTCTCTTCTTCCCTTTTTGTCCTTTCATCTTTGTCTAACCCCCTTCCTCTTTCCTCACCCTCACTTTTTCCCCCTCTTCTTTCCTCACTTCTCCTCCCTTCCATCTCATTTTCTGTTTCCCTCCTCACCTTCTCTCTCCCCCACCCTTCCTCCTCCTCTTCTTCATCTCGTCAGCGTCAGCGTTGCTGATAGCTCAACAGACCAGAGCTCATTTCTTAACAAACACAACAGAACCTTTACTTTACATTCATGTTTCCTTTTTAATCTGTCGTTTTCTCGCCACCATTCATTCCTAAAAGCCATTAAAAATACATTTACATATAATTGCGATTTCTGAGTGACGATGCCATGTTTCCTTTTCATCAGATGGACATGTGGCTTTCATCTTGTATTAATCTCCACGCTAAATATTTTTCAGAAGAACTTAGTATTGTCCCATGAGTGTGAATAATGGTCGGTTGCTCCACATGTCTTTGAAATGATGGAGGCACGTGTTGGTTAAAGCTTTTGACATTATGAAGATTTCTAACTTCCCAATATTTATATATATATTATTTAATTAAATAAATGAATCTGCCATTTAATAAGTGTGTTTCCTTATTCTGTCTTTAGATGATGAATTACTGCATTTACTTACGTGGCCATCCTATTATATTCCATCTCACAACTCATTTGTTTCCTGCTTAAACGTTTACACTTTTCATTTCATGGTTTCAAGTTTGCTTTCATTTAAAGACAAGTTAAAAAAAATAAATAAATAAAAACCACAGGGCAGCAACATGAGCTCTGATTGGCCAGTCTATAACTATTCTGGTGGCTCCATAATGCACATAGTCTCCATTTGTCAAAATGACAATGGGAAACCAGCAACTATTGGCCAAGTCTGATGTGATTCTTGACGTGGAGAGTTCATTTTAAACACTCTCTTCCTACTAGAAACATCTAACTTGGACTACTTCACTTTCCTGCACATTTATTAGTACTGTCTCCCCATCCACCACAGTACAGCTTTACCATCTGCTTTATTTACCAGACAAAGAAAAGTGTTTCAAGAACAAAAGAGTTTGTGGGTGTTTCCAAAGCAAAGAATAGGCAGGAAATGGGTTTTAAAGCCTGAAATCTTTGCCAAGCAGTCACTGAGTCATCAGCACTGAAAAACAACCTTATAGACGCCTGCAGATACTGCAGGTGGGAGAAGGTATCTGCACTCTTCTTCTTTGTCCAAAAAATGGGAGGTCTCAAGTGTGTAGGTTAAAAAATATATATATAACAAGCAAATACTCAAGGAACCTGCACACTATAAGGGAAAGAACTCACAAGAAGCCAGCTGATGGAAAACCAGCAACTTCAAAATAAAGTGACCAGAATGAATTTCAGTTAAGAGAGCATCACTTGTTCTCTTAATACAAAAGGCAACATTTACTGTTTTATTTATATATATGTATATATATATATACTTCTACACTACAACATTTCAGGGGCAAATATTGTACTTTTTACTGCACTGCTACGAGCTGCTTTAAGATTTAGATTTCACATACCAGCCATGTGATGAGCCTATTTTGCCCAACAGTATGTAAAATAGTTAAAATTAGATCCATCTCAACCAGCTACTACATTCAAATGCTGCTTGCATGTTAATGCATCAATTATATCAATTATAAATGATGAAACACTGACAAGAGCCATTTTAGTAGTACTTTTACTTCTTCTACTTTTACTTTTTAAGTACATTGTGCTGATAAACTTCCAAGATATTGATTGCAGGACTTTTAAATTGGTTCATTTTAAGCAAAGTGTCAGAATAACAAACAACACTAAAATCAGACTTAATGCACCTTTAATTACAATACTGAATCAATCTGTACCTGTCTCCTTCACTTGTCTTCTTCAGGTGTCCCAGCGGTTTGCATGGTCACATCCTTCTAGTGAGCCCCGATGGTCAGGTGTTCGACCCAGAGACAAGCCCCCCACCAGAACCAGAACTGGTGTGAACATCCTGTGGGCAGCCAGAGGAGGATAAACAGTAAAAGTCTCCACACTGTTGGATACAGGTCAGGCTCTGGGCTTTGAACCCTGCTCATGTTCGGTGCTTAACTGGGGCTTGAAACCTTGGATCAGAGGAATCAGAGTGAACAGGGTCTGGAATCTCTTCTTCTTCTTTTCTGAAGGAAGTATCCAATGATCTGACGGGGCTTTAAAGGGTGTCGAGTGGATTTAGTCTCTGCATTTGACAGTTGGAATCCATGCGGACACTAAATGCTGCTCTGGGAATATACTGGAAACGGATTACTGTGGATTTGGGGAAACCCCATTTTATGACGCTCTTCCAGGATCTTCTCAATTGTGGTTTTGTCGACGGTCGGTGGCGCCGCTCTTCTTTCCCCCAGCATACAGTCATATGCCAAAGGATTACTACAGTATACTGACAGCATTATTACAATATTGGGAGAATATTCAGACTTCAAAAAGCACACCTCTCTCTTATCTCTTAGCAGTCAAAGAGAAAATACACGTTGGGCCTTGGACCTGAAACACGAGCACATTGTCCACGTCTTGTCTCGAAGCATCAATAATAACAAACTGTCAAACTAAACGGTGAACTTCACTGGCACTTTAATAGTATGTTTTCATCTCATCTCTCTTCCCCTCCCTCTCTCTCTCTCTCTCTCTCTCTCTCTCTCTCTCTCTCTCTCTCTCTCTCATTTCCATGAGCAACTGAATAGTATACTCTCCAAGTATTACCAATCTAACTCTTCTGGCTGCGAATGACTTAGATGATGTTGAAATAATCTGTGTGTTTGCGTCCATGGTGGATTGGTTCTCTCTGTGTCGGAGTATTAAAATAAAAACAAAACCTTGGTGTCCCCAGAATGGAGCCTTGAGGAACACCAGCGAGGATTTATACAAAGCCAAACTTAAAGCACAGACGTCCGGCTCTGCATTTGATGGTGAAAATGGTGACTTCTGATGTTCTGTTTGACTGGAAAGCAACTGTACCTGTACCGAAACTATGGTGAACTTGACCATAAGTGTTCCTATTACTAGAAGCTGGCACTCGAGATCGTTAAATGTATGAAGCGGTTTTAAAAGATGGCCAGCAGAACTTGCGCTGTCCCGTCCCGTCCCCTCCCTGCCCCCTCGCTCCCCCTTTGCCGTTTGACAGTGTCTGTGTTTGTATGTGACATACACCTTACAGTCTTCAATGGTTTGATACCCATGATTTACTTTGAATATAACGAAACAAATTACCACAATAAGGAGAAAAAACACAACATGCGAAATGGGGATTTTATGCTTTCATAGATACAATTATGTGGATTTATAATGAAATAAAAAGGTATTTTTCTTGGAGTGTGTGTTGTTATTCAAATTTCAGCAGAACTCTGTGTTTCTTCTTCTTCTCGCTCTGCGATAGAAAGCAAATAAGCGTATTTCCCAAAATATTATTTTCCTTCGAATTAACAAAGCAACATTCTGTTCGGATGACCTTCTGAAAGTCAGACATGCACCACGTCGAGGTCAAGCTCTTCAAAGATGTGTGTACAGACCAAAAGCTCAATTTCTTTTGTGAAGTCTTGTTTATTTCATTTGCACTGCCGTGTTTCAGAGCATTGACAACAGTTTCTGTGTCGTGCCGTTTAAACAACTGACAGTGATTGTCAGTTTTAAATACAGAAGCTGAATTGCTGCCTTGTCATGATTAGACAGTGATAAGTGTGTTCACATTGCCTGAATTGCTGCTTCCATTACCGAGCAGAGAACTTTTAACGATGACAGGCAGCGCTGCATATCGCCGTCACCCCTCACAAACATCTCCAAGATGTCAGCCTGCCTGTCATGAATAAGAAAAGCTCATTTTCCACTTTGAGACATGCATTTTTGATGTTTTACAAAGGATTTTCACTGTTTGGCTCGACCCCCGGGTAATATTGGACTTTTGTGCCTCAATGATGCTTTAAATAGTTTAGCTGGTACTTTTACCTTCCATCAACTGACGACACTTCTCAATTTAGCAAACAAGTGAAGTGACAAGACGGCTTCTTAGCATACAAACTGCATTATTATATGTGTGTCTGAATATGTTTAAGAGGTGAGTGCTGAAATAGAATGACTAGAATTTAAAAGCTGTACTTACCAATGTTTTTATATCAACAATGGGTCAAATGACTGTATGTGATGTAAAAGGGCTCACTTACCCACAGAGAGTTATCAGCCAACTGTGTGTCGCATCTTTCAGCTCATAGTTTTGGTTTTATGGCCCGCAACTTTGGTTCCGTCTCACGGCTATCATCATCTTTATTTCAGTCTAATAAACCGACTGCACACAACCAGCTCACAGACACAGTTACAGGACGAGCTGGTGAAGAACATCTATAACAGCTTGGTTAGAGTTGGTGGAGATCAGATGCGGGGAGTGAATACTGGACAAAAACACGAATCCACATGAATGATAATGTTGCTTTGTGTTTGCTGAATATGCAAATAGGCGATTGCTTGCAAATACTTTCGCCATAAAAACTTTAGAAGGTGATAATATGTCAGACTTTGTGTTTACAGGTTGTTAAACTGTACCGAGGTGGCTGAGAAATCAATTATGGCTGCTTTAAAAGACGTGTAACATGTCTTGTTTGTTTGAGTCTGAAGCTTGATTGATTGTCACCTTGACATTCTGCTTTCATACTGTTTTTACTGCTGTTACAGTCTGTAATGTCCTGTCAACAATGTGTGTTTTTCTTGTCAGCAAAGGGCAAACTTTTTCCCAGTAGCCAAGAGGTGACCGAAGGGAAAAGAATCCATAAACTACAAACCAGTGTTCTGCCCTCACTAAGTAAAGGCTTGGTGGAAAGACACTCTGTAACTAACAACAGGAAAATCATCCAGACATTCCAGTCAATGCAAGCTTCATTTATTGTGATACATTTTTTAAAAAGCTCATTGTTTAACTGTTCAAAAACATTGACCTAACAACAAATGATGTTTGTAATTTGGTTCTAGTGCCTCTCATCGACTCCTAACTATTTACTGATTATTTTAGCCCTAAAATGATTTGATGATGACTTTCTCTGAAAACTCAGGAGTCTTAAAATTATGTCTGACAATTAATTTAAGCAAAAGTCACAGAACACAGACAGCAGAAGCATCCAAATATGAATTAGTGGCACACAAATTCCTAGTGGTGGCAATTAGTTGCTGCAAAAAAACATTTAACTTATCATTAGCTTTCTTAATTCATAGAACCGTGTCACCATTACTCACATCTTGTTTTCATCGTGCAAAGAATACAGATTGTGACCAACTACAACCGTAACCTAAAACATACACTTTCTTTCCTGAGACAGGACTTGTTCGTTATGAACATGTCATGCCAACACTTTACCTGCTCCCTAGTCACTTATGGAGTCCTTCTAATTAATGACACCTGGTGGCCGTTAAGTGAGCTGCAGTCAGCATCCCGTTGCATCCTGGGCATCGGCCAAAACAGTGATTGGACGTGACATTGACAAGACTGAATGTGATTTACAATCATATTTAGAATGATGTTACAATCTGTAATGTTCCTATATTTTATCTGGACCATTGGCTCCATGATACTAACTAGCTTGCCGTTTGCTAATTACTTTATCAGTTAACGTTACGAAGCAACCAATGCCAGATCCATGCTGTGTTGCTAAGTTACAGTTAGCTGGCTGACCTTAGCTTAGCTTAGGTCACAGTTAGCTAGTTGGCCGCCACTGCCTTGCATTGCTCTTGGCTAGTAGAAAGCAATTGTTAGTTATACACCTTTGCTTTTTACCGTTACATCATTCATTGTTGGCTAAAATCAACACCGTTTGTCATCATACATAAGTTAGCATCATGGATCACGTTAGCTGGCGAAGTAATTTGTCAAGCTAGCCAACTAACATATCCTCTCAATATTTTGCTAGCGATAACATTAGCGAGCAAGCAAGCTAAGGTTTGCCAGCTAGCTGTAACTTAGCTACTCTTCAAGAATCTGTCATTGGTTGTTTCGTAACAGTTGATAAAGTCATTTGCAAATGGAGAGCTAGCCAATTTACCAGCCAGATCAGTCCCAGGAGTCTGATGAATTATCTGACGTTATCCACTCAAGACAGTATTTTGCTACGTTAGCTAGCAAGCTACGTGGACTTTGTGTTGGACTTTGTGTATTGTGGTGGGTGCCGGTCGTTTGTTGACGTTGGCAGACTCCATTTCTAAGCTAACATTAGCTTGTGTTGCACACTGTTGGCGCTGTAGGGGAGCTGAGCTGAACTAGAGCTGAAGAGAGGCAAGGCACTCGGGAGTGCGCATACACGTCACATCCTTTGGATTTTCTCGGAACATTCATCCCGAGTCGTTTACATAGAAATCAGTCCTCCAAGAAAGAACCAAGAAAGTAATTTTTAAAGTTACTTTACAATCTGTTCACATATTGGCAATACAAAGTGATGTGTAAAATGCTACATATAGTACCTTTAACTGTTTTGACAGTAAATGAGGCACGTTTTCTTTCTTTGCTGTTTCAAGCTACATACTACAACAATTCACTCAGCAGATTATATAATACCACAACATGTCACATTTTCCTCACTGTATCATCTTCATAAAAATTACAATAGTGACTTTAATGATCTGTACTTTACATCCATTTTCATTACCATTGCAGATTCACAGATATAACTTTTACGTAACGGTATAACAGGGTTATTGTGTACATCTGCTGTATGAAAAGTGTACACTGAAAATGTGTACCTTTGGTGTCTCTTTCCAAACCATGAAGGTTTTGTTTGGGAAAGGGTGGGATTGGGTGTCCTATGAGCCACTGTCCTATGAGCCACTGGCAGGCTTTTAATGTGAAACATCAGTGCAGGAATTTCAAATATAAGAATATAGTAAGAAAAGCATATATATGTGTATGTGTGTGTGTGTGTGTGTGTGTGTGTGTATTTATACTGTGTATATATATATGATGTTTTCCCTTTGTAATGGTTTAATAGGAAGTATCTAAATTTTTCTTTTTTTGGTGAAATTCACATTTGGCCCCAGTACTGAGTCTTCTCCAGGAAAATCAGCGGGATACATTACACACCTGGCAGACAAGCAGGTGGACTTTGACACAGACAACAAGAACAAGATAAAATACTGAATTCAGAAGAACGCTACTCTGATTTGACTGCTGTGTGAGAGCTGAGCAGACCATCTGGATGCGCACCCTGAGGATCCTCCTATGGCCCCGGGGCTCCTGCCTCTTCAGCACCATCAAGGTAATCTAGCTCATTGTTGTCCTCTCGCCTTGGCAGTTGCCCCCTGGTGGCCTACAGAGACATGGCAGAAAATGTCTTTAAAGTCACAAAATACCTGCTCTTTTCTAAATACATATATGTTAAATACTCAATTCAAGCCCCCAATTCTGTTAGCTACCATAAATTCTCAAATAAAAGCTGATAAAAAGCTAAAATTACCTGTATTCTTATAGCTCAAATGGTCGAGTGCTAATTTATATAATAATAACAACAATACAGTAATGTGACCACTCTGCTGCTCTCAGTTTCTCTTTTTAAACAGAAATGCTGTTTTCTTTCACGTATTATTTCCAATTGCTTCTGCTTTTCTTTTGCTGTTATTACTGCTATCATCAGTGAAAATCAGCATTTTCTGCAGATGTTTCAAATTAAAAGCCTACCAGGGAGGGATCCTGTCCTGTGAGCCACTGGAAGGCTTTTGATGTGAAACATCAGTGCAGGAAGTGTTAACACATACAAACTGTGATCCCGAAGTACACTGAATACTGAATTTTGGATATTACATCCCTACAGTCCTTCCATTGATGTGTATAGTACCTTGCAGTAGAAGAACAGGGCAGCACTGAACACCACAATCAGCACTAGGACAACCAGTCTGATGATCAGATCTGTCAAAGAGGCTTAAACAGAGTCACAATCATTATATCGGTTCATATAGCTGCATGTGTGCAGCTACAGCAGTATTAACAGTGTGCCGATCACATCCTGTGCGTGCTTCTACATCACTGCAGCAAAGAGCCTGATACAGCAAGAGCTCATAGCCTGATACTTTGCATCTACCAGAGCAAATAAAACATGAGCTCTCAGTCGTCTGGTTCCCAGGCTAAAAAAATCAACCACTAGAGATTAACATAAACAGGTTTTTAGTTTAGTTAAAGTCCAACTGAAATGTACTCAGCCCTCAGTGTTGTATTATCCTGTTGAAAATGCTCTCATCAAGAACTTTATATGTTGTATAACGTTACAGTTTGCATGTCCTTTAGACATTCATTCATTCTTGAGATTAGTCTGAACAGCAGCAGGAAACATGAAGACGTTGTATGCTATCTCACAAACAGTTGGCACCTCATGACTTTTTATCTGATTCAGACAAATAATACTTTCAAGCCTGCATGCGTTGTCAGTGTCACATTTCCCTGTCGAAGTTACCTGAGACAGTGAGATTGAGTGGCAGGCTCTCAGAAGAGAGGTTATGGGAGAAAGCATAGATGTGATAAACACAGCGGTAGTCCCCTTGGTGGGTGTGGTTTGCAGCAGAGAACAGGAAATGGGCAGAGTGATTGACAGCTACATCATGGAACGACACCCTGCCAGCTGAGGTGGTCAAAATAAGCTGGAAGGAGCCTCCTGGATAGTGTGGCGCGATGGAGCAGCTGATGGTGAATTTGGAGCCCATGAGCACCTGAAGCCCCTGCTGCTCGGCCTCAGAAACCCCGTCAATTAAGGTAGAAACGGAGATGTTTGGCTGAGTCAGAAAACCTGCAAACACAGATGAAAACTTTAGTTTGCATATTAAGAATTTAAAACTCTTCCATCCTCATGTTTATTCGTTTTGTCAAAGTGAACACTGACCACAGTAAGTGGCAAGATTTGTTTATTAGCAGGAGCCATTAAAAATTGAGAACTCTTACGTTCATATCTTATACAGAGGAATTAGTGAGAAACCGATCATTGAGAAAATGAAGGATGTGTCTGTCACTGGTCAGGGTTACCTGAGCAAATCACCTCCAGGTTGATGGAGCTTTGGAAGACAGGTTGAATGTCTTATTTTGTACCCCAGTCCAGCTGTCTACACACTACAGGTGCTAACTTCTGGTCCCATTCAAAGATCCAGTCAGCCACTGGTCTCCCCCTTTACAAAAAGTCGATTTTTGCCGCAACGCAACATCATACGACCAAATGCTATGGTGGCCGTTCAGATATATGGAAGTGCTCATTCCCGGTAGATTACTTTGTAACGTGAATATCAAATTTCTACAGTTTACCTTGCGATTGTCAAATAATTTGAGTTTTAACATCCTGTGTCAGAGTATAATGACCCGCTGTGCAGAGTTTTGGTCTATGATAAACCTTCAGACTAATGGATCTGTTACTCAAATTTGAATTCCTAGGTTGTATTTCATGTCTCACCAGTGCCAACCCAGCTCTCTGCATTGTTTAATGCAGGGCTGTTTTCAGTCTGAATGCCCGCTTAGTGTTGGTTATTGCCGCTAGTCATAACAGCAAATCATTTTACCACTACTACCTCTGCCGTGACAACACTGGAAATTAAGGATTACCCTAATTACATTTTCTCAAAATGACAGTGATTTCTTTACAGTTCAGTCTAATGAACAGACAGGAAAGACATTGTAAGGATTCCTGTTAAAGTTGCTGCCATGGATAGTGTTACCTGAGCAGGTGACTTCCAGACTATTGTGAGCATAATTGGGCCGTGTTAGTGTACATTCCCTGATCGCAGACATGGACAGACCACAGGATGCAATTATCCATGCATCTGGGCGGTCCAAATCAGATGTATCTTTTGAAAGAGCATAGCCACAGTCCAGCTGCCTACAAACTACATCTGCAGACATCAGGTCCCATTTAGTGTAGTCTTCAGCCACTGGTATCCACTCTCCCTTGTGTTTCATCTGAAGTCTACCGACACAGGGGTTGGCTCCTCCAACCAACTGGACATCATCAGGCTCTGAACAGATACAAGAGAGTAATTAGTTAAAGAAGTAAAGAAACTTGCATTACAGTAGAGATTAAGTCAAATCAAAGCTGCAGCTCCTCTTCTACCTGAGCAGGTGAGTCCAACAGCTTTGCCAGATGAGCAGATGTTTCTAGCTGAACCTGAGCTGTCAATCTGACAATCCAGAAGAGCAGACTCATTGCCTTCACACTGGAACTCTTTGGTCCACATTGGCACCTCCATTTGTCCATACAGTACACCCTGGAGGAGTGAAGAAGCTCCACAACCAAGCTCCCTACAGACCACCTCTGCATCCTGCCGATTAAAGTTATTTTCACACACTGATGACCACGACTGGTTAGACTTCACCTCCAGTCTGCCGGAACACGAACTAGTCCCATTAACCAGCCTGACAGATTCTGAAGAAAGACAGCAACAGACAGAGTTTGAATTTTAAAAGAAAAACCATACATTTGTTTCATCATCTCTCGTCTATCTACAAAAACTCTTCGGATGTGTAGGATGAAAGGAAAAGACCCTCTTATAAGACAAATCTATGTTACTGCATTGAGGAAGGCTGTAGGGGCATTTCTTGGTTGCACAGAAAGACTGAGCGTTCCAGGTCTTGTGTTTGACTACTCCTGTGGTTGGCACTTGAGATGCAGAGACTTGTGTCAGGTGGAATGTAAAACTGAGCTTATCAGAACTTGTTCTTTATGATTTCTCCTTGATCTATTGTGGCTTGGATGGTACCTCATTTGTGCCCTTGACCAAGGCACTGGCTTAGGACTGGCGCTGCCCACTGCTCCTAACACTTAGGATGGGTTAAATGCAGAGAATGAATTTCCCTACGGGGATCAATAAAGCATAACTTAACTTAACTTAAGGTACCTCATTTGTACGTTGCTTTGGAGAAAAACGTCTGCCAAATAAAGAAATTTAAATGTAAGCAAAAAGACTGTGAAGACCAACATTGTAGCTGATGTATTTTCTGGTGTTACCTGAGCACTTGATCTCCAGGATTGAAGTTGAAAGGCCAGGCTTTGTAAATACACACTCCCTAACTGCAGAATTAGACTGAAGACAAGCTGATCTAATCTGCCATAGATCTCTGTAATAGTAAATCCTTTTCCGCTCCGTCGAAACAGCAGAGCCGCAGTCCAGTTGTCTGCACATTAAATCTGCTGTCTTTAGATTCCACTGATACATGTGATCATCCACTTTGTCCCACATTCCCTGTTGTTTCATCTCCAGTTCACCAGCACAGTGACTGGATCCTCCCACCAACCGGACATTATCGGGCTCTGAGCAGACAAGAATAATTGGTAAAAATAGATGAATTATTAAAATAGGAACTCAAATCAAAGCTGCAGCTCCTCTTCTACCTGAGCAGGTGAGTCCAACAGCTTTGCCAGATGAGCAGATGTTTCTAGCTGAACCTGAGCTGTCAATCTGACAATCCAGGAGAGCAGACTCATTGCCTTCACACTGGAACTCTTTGGTCCACATTGGCACCTCCATTTGTCCATACAGTACACCCTGGAGGAATGAAGAAGCTCCACAACCAAGCTCCCTACAGACCACCTCTGCATCCTGCAGGTCAAAGTCATCTTCACACACTGATGACCACGACTGGTTAGACTTCACCTCCAGTCTGCCGGAGCACAGACTAGTGCCATTAACCAGCCTGACAGATTCTGAAGAGGAGGAGAGAGAGAGGCAGAGTGAGAAAGGGAAAGAAAGAAAGACCTGCAGGGAGAGAGTTTGAATTTGAAAGTTGAGTTTATAGGGCTTGGCAAAATAACACTGACACATTACGATACAATGAAGTGGTTCTACAGTGCATGCCAGTTGTAATGCCAGTAAGTCTTTGCTTGTCTGTGCTTGTGTTTGAGCACTGTTCTGTTTGGGGGGATACATCTAACAATTTTTGTAACTTGTTAAATCAAAACTTATAAATTGTACAATTGTAACTAACAATCACACAAGATGGGCGGCTGTGGCTCAGGAGGTAGAGCGGGTTGTCCATTAATCCTAGGGTTTGCGGTTTGACCCCGGCTTCCCCTGTCCACATGTCGAAGTATCCTTGGACAAGACACTGGACCCTAAATTGCCCCCGATGGAGGCCAGCACCTTGCATGGCAGCTCCGTCGCCATGGGTGAATGAAGCTTATTAATTAAGCTTGAGAAGCGCTATATAAGTGAAGTTCCTTTAACCATTAAAAACATACTATGGTGCCCAGAAATTACACAATAAACTGTGTTTTTGTTTTTTGGCTACTGATGGCTTTACCTGAGCAGATGATCGCCAAATTGGTTTTAGGAGAGTAGGCCCTTTTTGTTAAACATTTCCCCAGTCCAGATTCAGAATTCAGACAGGAAGGTGTGAGCCTCCATTGAGATTTATATTCATCTTGAGAATATCTTGAGGAAGCCTGAACCACAGAACCACAGTCCAGATGTCTACAAACTACATCTGCTAACTTCAGGTCCCAGTCACTGTCATCCACGTCGTTCCAAACTCCCTGGCGCTCCACCTGTACCAAACCAGAACAGCGGCTGGATCCTCCCACCAAACGGATATCATCAATCTCTGAACACAGGTAAGAGTGTAATTAGTAAAATAATCTCTTGTGTAAATCGTCGTTTATATCTATTTTCTCTGTTTACCTTTGAGAGTATCATGTTCCTCTCTCTGGAGACCTGGGGAGAACCATACAAAAATAAAAAGAATTAAAATATTCATTATGATTTGTCCTGATCTGGACAGGTTAGGCAGAAAGGTTGCAGAAGCACCCCTTCGCAGTTTCCTACGGAGTTATGATAAAGCCACTGAAACAGATCGAGGACTCCCAAACTCATGGTTCAAACTTCAACCTGAACCAACCTCAAAAGAGACTGTGTGGCAACATGCTGATCCCAGTGTGGAAGAAGTATTCAGATCCTTAAGTAGCAACACTGCAAAAAATAGTCCATTACAAGTCAAAGGCCTGCATTCCTATGTTATATTATTATATACTTGTATTATTATTATTATTATTTATTACAGACACATTAACATATAAGCAACATTTTAATTTTACTTTACTTACTAATTTTACTTTCTATCTTTTTACAGGTGATAAAGGTTATAATTATGTAAGTATTTTAAACTTATTTTCACACATATGATATAAAAATACAATCATATTCATACTGCTTACACAATTAATTCAATCATGAGTAAATGTTTTGGGCTTTGACATGTCGGACACTTTGGCCATCTTGTATTTCTAGCTGCAGCCACCAGGGGGCAATACCAAACGATTATGTGTGTGTGTGTGTGTGTGTTTGTGTCTGTTTACACCAGGTTCTGGGGACAAAAATAGGGTTACATGGTGACCTTGTGGGGACTCACCTCCTCAAAGTTACGTCTTTGTTTTCAGGTTTAAGGTTTTTTCATGCAGTTATGATGAAGGTCATAGTAAGTCGAGTGTCAGTCACAACAATGTCTTCATGAGTGTTTTTCTATCTTTGTGAGGACCAAATTGAGTGTTAGACCTTGATTTTGATTTTGATTCTAGTATTAAGATTATGACCTCTTCTAATTTTCAACAGCGTCATCAAACAACACATTACAAACAACATTTAAATAAGATGTGTATGAAACAAAAAAATATTTAAAAAAATATGACTAGTTGTCTTTTATTATAGGCCTATGTGTGTTTCATCATGGCGCTTTAGAGATCAAAGCTCACTTTCCCAGCCTGTCTTAACTGCATTCATACTGTAGAAGGAGGGTTAACAGACTGTAAAACATCATTAAATATATGGTATCCTCTTAAAAGGACCTATTTGTGATTTATAACACATATCAAACTTATCACATAGTTTCTTATTTGCAGGAATCTAAAGAAGTTGCTCTAGGGAAGTCCATATTTCTCTTGAGGTTCTCTACAGACCTTTAAAGATTTTTCTCATTTGACTTGTCGAACACAGCTGTCGCTGAAACAATTAATAATAATATAATAATGTGTGTGTTTCATTTGGGTGTGGCTGTGCCAGGTCTCTGCTGTACACGCTGACTCACTGCTGGAACCTAAATGGAGGAGGGCCCTTAATGGGATTAGTCCTACTTTTCCCGCTACAAGTCTGCAATCAGTACATGGTAATAACTAGATGTCTTCTTCATGATTTTATACTCACTTACACATCTCTTACATTTTCTCTTAAAATTCGTTTAAATGAAGTTTACCTGTCCGCCAGTGGGTCAGCCTGGGCAGCAGTCAGTGAGGTTAAAGAGAGTGAAGTCCTACCTGAGCTCCAGAACAACATGAACACCACCAGGATGTGATCCATGTCCAGTTGATGCGTTACCAATACCAGTCTGTCACTGTATCTTCCTCACATACTGTCTCTTGATCTTATCAGGAGACACTAGTTGTAGTTTCCTCTCCATCTTTTAATCTCCTCATCAGGCTTCATGTGGTTTCTCTCTTCACGCAACCTTTTGGGCAGGATTATCTAACAGGAAGCCGCCAGTGATAATCATATACTGACATCCTGTACCCTCATGCTGTGAAAACATGTTAAATTTTCATTAAGTACATTTGAGGTAGTGCAGTACCATTTACTGACTGGAACTGGACTGTCTTCCAGTAAAAGTGTGAAGGCGTTTCTGCCATTTGGCCTGAAGGGGAAAATATTCAAATTATAACATAAGCCCATTTAAAAGTGTTGTATTTATTGTTTGCCTGCTTTGAATGGTTTTCACGTCACGTCACCCTAGATTTAGTTTCTTTGCGCTGGTTGCCAGTTTCTCCCAGAATGCATTTTAAAATCCTATTCATTAAGGCTTTACAGGCGCCACACTACATGAGTAAACTTTTAATTCACTTTTTAAAAAACAGAGGAAAATGTTTGTGACCAAAGATATTGAGGGCCGTAGCAACATTTATCAATTTCATAAATCACTTTGTCATCATCCTCTCTTATTAAGTCTCACGAGACGAGTGACACCCAAAATCTTCTGTTGCTGTATAATCTAGAAAAGTTTTAGCTCTGTAATATCTACAATTCAGCTATAGTTGTATAATTATTATACATCTAGCGTGTCTCTGCAGCCAGCAGATGCTGCTGTTGAGTACAACTTCTCAGCAGCTGAGTTCAATAAGGATCTTTTTCTAGCAGCGTTCAGGACTAGCAGCGTTCAGGTTGATGAAATAAAAAAAAAAAAAGAATACTGTTTCATAAAGTAAGTGCACGGGCTCCTGTTTGTATGTAAAGTTCATCGTTTCAGCTCTCTGAGTCTGGAACTCGACAGCAACTACGTAAAACCTTTCTTTCAATACAATATACTGAGTGATTACAGCAACACTGGAGGGTGAATTAGCCTAAGGAGTAAGCAGTGACACCTGGTGGCTTTAACCGGGCACGGCAGCTGAGAGTCGCCCTTAATTAGCAATTAACCACAAATGTCATCATGAACATGAGCTAATTGGACTTAATATCCATAGAACAGTGGGAATCAGGTAACACAGTTATTATACAACTAATATAAGAACTACTACAGAACTCATACATCCTAACAGTCTTCTGACGCAGATGAAACTGGTATAATCTGAGTTTGTGTCACGACATGCTGCCTGGGAACTCAAAGACTTTTATTTTTATTGACAGTCAACAAATCCCATGTTTAAGTCTGTCTCTCAATACTTTGACTTCCTGTCTGCGGCTCTCAGCTCCAAGTCCATTGGTTCCAACTTAAGATGTGAATCTGTAAAAAAAACCCCATCTGATTTTCTTTTAAAAAAGGCTTAATAATTGACAGCTGCAGGAAGAAATAGTGCATTTGTTGGGGACTATTTTCAGCAGCGGATGAATCCACATTTGGTGCTCTAGTGAGTATTTGTATTCATAGTATTCATGGTGATGAAGGAACAGTGTGGCTCACTGATCGGGGTTCGTACAGCTTTTTAAGGGTAAAATTCAAGCACTTTTCAAGGTACCTAAACCAAAAATGTCCAAACTCTCGAAGCCTTTATCATCACATCTAAATAGTTCCTATAAATTCCAGGAGACAACAAACAAATCTGACGACGGGATCATTTCATTTCAAATATTAAGAGATTTTTAGTTTCCATGAGTGACTGTGTCGATAAAACACTAGATTTTGCGGAAAATCAAGCACTTTTCAAGGAGTATATTTAAATTCAAGCATATTCCTAACCTTGAAAACATGATGGTTGAAATTAAGTATTTTCCAAACTTTCAAGACCTTGTACGAACCCTGACTGATGTGTTTTTAATAGTTTACAACGGAGCTCTATGGCACAGAGGAAGAAGATCTATCAGGCTTTGAGACACAATACTCGTCAGTGGAATACATTCAGTGCTGGTTTTGGTCTTCTTCTGTGGTTCTTTAACTCGCTACACAACATTCAGAAAATACTCCAACAGATTTGTCTTCTTTTAATAATAAAATCTTTATTCTGAGGATTTGGTTGTAGGAAACATCACACAGCCTGGCGTTACAGCAGACAGTTACATGTCATGTGGTCAGTCAGTCAGTCAGACAGAGAGCCAACTGCAAGTGAGGACACTGATTCAGATTAGCAGATTCAGAAACATTGCTGGGCTGGACAGCACGGGACAGGCCAAAGACAGGGTTCGTACAGCTTTTAAGAGTAAAATTCAAGCACCTTCAAGGTACCTAAACCAAACATTTCTAGACTCTTGAAGCCTTTTTCCATCACATCTAAATTGTTACTATAAATGCAATTGTGAAAAATAAAGTTTACAGAATTCATTTACACCCACAGCAATGAGTACATATATTTTATTTTACCAGCTGTTCACATTAACTTTGATTGTATGTTTTGATCAGGATTAATACTTCCTAATTTCCAGAGCAAGAGATCAACAGAGGACTTATCTAGCTATGAATGACGAGTGAACGCAAGAAAAGAACTTCCCTTTTCGATTATGTTGAAAATCAAAGCACTTTTCAAGGAGTAAATCCGAATTCAAGCATTTTCCTAACCTTGAAAACATAACTGTTAAAATTAAGCATTTTCCAAACTTTCAAGACTTTGTACGAACCCTGCAAAGAAGAAGAGTTTCAAAAGCACATCATCTTCATGTCTAATGTGGGCAGCAGAACATCCGAAATATCAACATGAACTGAACCGGTTCTAGGCTCACTTTTTAAATCAGTATATTTGGGATTTTAAGACTAAAATAAGAATAAGATTAAAATACTGGGCATTATCAAGGTCACCACTCTGTTTTTAGTTACGCCTGTGCTGTCATACAAATTACACCAATGCAAGATGGTCGTTTGCGCTTGTTTATCACCATTACTAGTTCACTAGTTTTTACTTTGCATTGTGGGATCAGTTCAGCAGACAATCGAACCACAGAACACAATGTAAAGTTAAACAAAGTGAATTCCGAACACATGCAATTGACCAGCAACAGCGAATTAGATTTCCATGCGGACTTTCGACAGTTCAGGAATACTGGAATCAAATACTTCAGCGCAACGCCAGCAGAACTTAAGGGAACTTTGTACCAAAAGTGGCTACGTATCAGCAGTTTGGCATCACTTTGTGTAACAGCTGGTCTGACCCGAACAGAGCCCCTTCCTGATCAGGATCATGAATTAAAAACTAATAATAATAAAATGCTTATTTATATCTCCTCATTGCCACAGATACCTCTGTTTAAAAGATGACGCCCATTCGTTGTGATTTTAGCTAAATCTGCTGATCCAGACTACATTACAGTGAGTTAGGCAGGTGTTTAAGGAATCTGAGACCTAACAGGAACAGGATGATTCCTCTCGTTAGCCTCCTCTCCTTCATTTAAACTGTTTTGGGACCGAAAACTAAATGAAATAAAAGCAAAGCCTCTGGTCTTATAGAATCCATGTAACTGAGGCAGAACATGAAGGCATTTTGGAAGCAGATCACAAATAGACAGAATCATTTGTCCCTAGTTTTAAAAACTGACTCGGACGAACCGTTTGGAAATTACAGAAGCTAACTTTTTCATCACAAGCAGTAACCTCAACAAAATATATCGTTATTCTAAGTTGTGTAAAAGTCGTTTGCATCACAGACATGTTCCGCCTCACACAGACAGGATGAGGTTGTGATGAGGACAGCGATAAGGATCACATGGGCTTTCTGCCGTGCTGCAACACAGACCAACACCAGACCAGGTGTGACTCCAGACAGCCAGTCTGAGCTGAGCCAACACAGATCAAATTTAACATGAAGATGGTGGCCGGAGGGACGCCCCCACTCTGATGCAGAGTTAGTTAGTACTTTTATATATTCTACTGACATGTTACAGTTTCTTTGACCAGTCAAACCAAGTGTCCCAGTGCACTCGAGAAGTAAATGCGTCAAATGAAACGTAGGACTCTGTCCTTGCACCATTTAGTGTATTTTCTGTGTTTTTATCTCCACATATCTATCAGCACAATCCAGGCAGTCTTTGTAAGGTAAGCTCAAAACACTTCCTTTAAAATGCCAGTAAAAGTGTGGGAAACACACGAGCCTGCCACAAACAGTAAACACAGAAGAAAAAAACAGGCACAGCCCATGATATCATCATAAAACTGCATGTGTGTGCCACCAGTGTGCCTTTGGGCAAACATTTTGTCCCATTTTCAGGAAAGGAAAGTAACTTTTCTGACTTCAAAGTCAAATATCATCCGTCTCTTTCGTGACTTCTCCCAAGAAAATAAGACGTTTGAATCGGAAGGACTCCACACGGGGGCTGATTGCCTGTAATCTCCCCCGCTGCCAACAATGACCTGCCTTTGGCTCGTGGTCACTTCCCATCCTGCCCGTGTTGTCTCTTTTGAAAACATTTTCAAAAGTGTGAAGTGGGATGATGGTGTGTTGCCAGTTGTCCACTGTTGGCTTTGTCTCTGAGCATAGTCAGCGCTGTGTTGGAGAAATCCCTCAGGATGTCCACTGTCTCCCTCTGCAGCAGCAGAGACTCCTGCACAAACTCCTGCTGGCTCTCCACCAGCAGCTGGACAGACTGAGCCAACATCTCCAGAGACTGAGACACCGAGGTCAGGAGCATCCTGCTGGCCCGCTGCTGCTGGAGGCTCTGAGAGGCCATCTGGGCCACGTGGTCCCTGCGGGAGGACGCTCCAGCCGGGAGAGGGTCAAATGGGTTGGAGTCTGAGGTGGAGGGATGATTGGGTGGGAGGACTGAGGAGGAGGAGGAGGAGGGAGAAGGTTGATGAGAGTTGGAAGAGGGGACAGAAGAGGAAGGAACGGAGGTGGCGGTAGGAGCAACAGAGGAGGATGATACAGCAACAGAGGAAGCGGGAGGAGCAGGAGGTGGTGGGATGGAGGAAGAGGAGGGTGCAGGGTGAGAAGTAGAGACACTGGCTGCAACAGATGTAGAGGAGAGGGCAGGAAGAGGAGGGGGAGCGAATGAGGAGGGAGCAGGGAGGGAGGAGGCAGTCATGTTGGAGCTTGTGGGGGACTGCGATGGGGGAGGCGCAGCAGAGGACGAGGCGGTGTCTGAATCTGGCGCTGGAAGGAAAACAGAGGAGGTGGAGGCCACAGAAGATGGTCCAGGTGGAGGTCTGGAGGAAGTGTGGTTCTGGATGTGGTTGTGGTTCTGGCTCTGGCTGTTGTTTCGGGAGTAGGTGTGGACTGGCTTGATCCTCACCAGGGCGTCGTCGGGCAGGGGGTCCAGGGAGGTGGAGGACGGCGGGGGAAGAGGGGGCGGGTAGGAGGAGAACATGGAGTCGTCATTTTCGTCAAAATCCATGGTGCGTTCTGGTAGATCACAGAGAGACAAACGGTCAATGTTAAACTCCCATCACAAGACGCTTTTCTTTGCTCTGTCTCACAAACTGAAGCACCAAGTTGAAAAAAATAACTTGTTCTAGACACTTTTGTTAATGTCAAAACATCAGCATTTCCTAAATCCTCTATTGGTCACTTGGGTTTCCTGTTTACACCGCAGACACTAACATCTCCTGGCACCAACAAACCTCACAGATCTCACAGGCTTAATACATAACTCCATGCCATTTAACTTCGCCTGCAGCCAGAACCAACAGTCTGGCTGCTTGGCTGAAAACAGCGACTGTGTAAAACTACGTTCTTACCTCCATCATCAGCCAGGTCTAAGTCAAAGTCAGAGGACGAATGGAAGGGGTCGCCTGCAAAACATGGCAACGTAACATCACCATGGAGGGCTCAGCAGCAGCAGTTGGAAATTTTGCAATGCCAAAATGTCTAATACCACCTCAAACTTTAAAGAGGAGGCAATATAGTAGAAAAGAAACTCAACATGCATAAACCTTGCCGCTGTGAGCAAATGTGTTTATTCCCACTGCCATCACTGAGGTCTTTAGGACACTCTTCTAGTCTGTACATGACGAGTAAACCGTGAGATCTGACTTAGTCTGAGCTCACTCAAGCAGCCACTTCGGCACATGAACGCTGTAGAGATAATGGGTATATAGAGAAACTGTGAAGTGAATTTCCTGCTCTGTAAGTGGTGCAGACTCGCAGCGTTTCTTAGCATTCAGCTCTACTTACCACCAAGTTCTTTCTCTGGTGACGAGAGAGGAGAAAGGTCTAAGGAGGCCCCCCCAGGTAAAGAGTGGGAATTGTCTGTCAAGTTGAGGTAGGAGTAGGGGGTGGGGTTAGAGGGTGGGCCTTTACTGTGAACCTTTGAAAAATCATCATCTTCGCCCAAGTCCAGATCGCTGTCGCCATCTGAGAACCAATAAATGAAAACTAGTCAATTAAGGAGGAGGACCCACCATACGTTTACTTTCAGCTGGCTAAACCAGATTTGATGGACAATGTCTCGCTCTTCTCCTCACCTCCTCTAGGACTCATCATTAGTATCTTATGGACCATCCTCTCCACAGGGCCCAGGTTCTTCTTCCTCAGGTTGCTGCCGTTGGGGCCCCGGAGGGCTATGACGCGTCGCTTTCCGTCACATTTGAGGTCAGCCCATTTCTTCATGATCTGACGCACCTGTGATAAAATGACACACCTCCTTTAAAGTCTTATATTGTGATGATATGCATCCTTTCCATGCAGGCGTCAGCTACTACTGCAACCTCAACTGATGCTAGTGCTGAAACAACTGGTGGATTAGTCTGTTGTGTCATAGTACATTGAATATCTTTTGGGTTTGTGGCTGCCAAAACAGACAAAACAAACAATTTAAAGACCTCTCGTTCTGACAAATGTAATGGGTATTTTCACTCTTTTCAAACTTTCAATAGACGAGATGATGAAGAACTGAAAACGTAATGCCACTAGAAGTGCTAATCCTTCATCCTTCGGGACTCTAAGGATTCGCAAGATAAATCTGAGGGGTTACAAGATGGTTAACAGGACAGAAAAAGAGACAAACGTACTTCTGCCACATCTTTAAATTGTTTTTAAACATTATCTTTTCTGATTGTGGCCGTTTCTCTTGTGAATTAATGGACAATTTTACCTCAAAAGGCCTCCATAAATGATTATAAATAATATACAGATAGAAATAATCTGAGGTTTAACTGATCACAAACCGTTGACAAATGCAAGTTGTGTAAGGGGTTCGAGCGGACAAATCTTTGTTTTAAGGGGTTGCAAGTTCAACATTTGGGAAACATATGTAATCTATACAAAAGGCTTAGATTTTCAATTGCTATGATGATTTTCATAATGATTTAGAAACGCATTAAATGTACATTTTCCATCTATAACTAAAACTAAATGATGTGAGAGTATACCTCAAATTAACATAGTCACAAAGCCTGTAAATTCACAGCCATTACCACTAAAATGACAAAAAAATAGAGTTGACAACAACAAACCTCTCTGTGATTCTCTCCCAGACCGTTAATCTGATTGGTGATTTCAGCCCACGTCTGTTTCTTGGTTTCAGCCGACACGCCTTGGTTGAACTTCCCTGCAGGGAAGGTGATATATCATGTGAGGCTTGGCTGGCGTGAGAAACATAACCATTCCTAGCAACATACTTAATCTGGCTCATGCTCTCCCTCTGCTGGTAAAAATCTTTACATGCAGTTTTGAGTGCACACAATCTACAGTGAAACGCAAACTGCCAACATCTATTATTAGTTACAGCTGATGTGCTGTATTTAAACCGTCTGCATAGCCCCTTTTATCCAACCTGTTCAAGGCGGGAACATTGTGCCGTTATTCCGCCTCACCGTACGACCCACCACCAGGGGATTTAAAAAGCAGCTAGCAACAGTTAGCAGCTAACTCAAAGAAGAAGAAGACGTTAGCAGCTAACCTACAGCCACCGAGAATATCTGCGAATTGGAGAGACAACAAGGTCCGGGAGCTCCTTACCCTTGGAGCAGAGCACGAAATCAACGATGCGTATGTAATCCATCACACTAGACGCCGACGCTGTTGTGTTACATGTCACGCCTCTTTTTGCTTGCGTTGTTTGGTTCAGTGTAAATAAGCAAAGCCGGCGCAATGACGGGTCTTCTTTGCGGCAGTATTGGGGATCTCTGTTTAAAAAGGGTTCATGATTGCTCAGAAACAACGTTGAAATAACTGAAACTGGTGGTCATAACATAAAACCTATATGACCGTGACATTGTCCGGGAGAGTTACATGATTCTGTGTTGAGCAACACTGAGGATATGACTTAAAGAAACAACTGAAATAGGAATACAGAAAAACACTTCCAGAGCCAAATCTGTGTCACCGCAGACAATAATGAGCTCAATAACTTCTCAGTAAAGTAGACGGTGGAATGACACCACTTCCTACAGGCTTTGGACAAGATCCAAACAAAAGATGATCTCCTTCCAAATGCCAACACACACACAGTCCTTCCTACTCACTGAGGATGATGTATCTGTTCCTCTTCACCGCCTCCAGCAGCAGTTTGACCTCAGTGAAGGAGAACCTCGGTTTGGATTTCAGTCCCCCCTTTACTCCTCCCACCCTGAACTCTTCATCGTCGTCACGCCACGAGGTCGACATGGCTCCACCTCCGCCTCGTCAACTTCTTCTGACGGCCCACTACAAATCAGTTTGGTGCACAGTCCAATTCCACCGCCCTCCAGGACTGTCCGGACCTGATCCACCCGCCAGTCTGGACTAAAGACACCTGTGTGACTGCAAGGGGCCTGCAGAAAAGGAGAGCGACAGAGAGGGAAAGATTAAGGAGATGGGGAGGAAAGAGACATATTAATGTTGCTTTGGACAAAAGTGTCTGCCAAATGAATACATGTAAATAAATGCACATAATGTATTATTTACTTAATTATTAATTCTGACTTGACTATTTTTCTGACTACCAGTGGCGTTAACCGCTCCATCTAAGCACAGGAAACATCTTTCCTTCCGCTTCTGCCATGTGGATTCATCCTGTCCGACACTTGGTGGCAGTATAAACCAGTATCCATGCAAATAAATGCATGTTTGATGAAGCCAAGAATGCTCCACTTTTCAATAACAAAAATGACGGTAAAAGCAGGTAGCAGATGCCCTTGTTCAACCACCCTTTTAACTATACAAAGTGATGTACCTAAAAATGTATCTCCAGACTTGGTAAAACAAATTAATTCAGACAGTTCTATATCTCCTCATACCATGATAACTTATGGTAGAAATGGATTATACAGATTTGCTGAGATTTTCAGCTGAGTCACAGCTGTCCACTCATACTCCACTAGAAGCAGTGCCACAGTCTGTGCACCTACGCCCTGAGTCTCCACGCCTGATCCTAACAATACAGCTGCTCATTTGAGTCGGTAGTTTCAAAAAGAATTGGCTTCCAAATGGTGAAGAAACTTTAATCACCACAATGGAGAAAGAACACCACGGCTGTAGTACAACATCTATCAAGAACAACACAGACAGTGATATTAGAAAATAATAAAGCAATAGAAGTAAGAATACAAATTTGAGCAATAAGCTTCTGTAGAGTTGGACTGGAGTTGTTCTCACGATGTAGTCCCTACACTGCCCCCTTCTGGCTGGATTTTGAAATAAGAAATGCCTTGGTAAAGAATTACACCAAAGGATGAGTAATGGTTCGTTGTACTGTGACTAGGTGTACATATCCGCTTTTTAAAGTTAAGACTTTATTCAAAAAATTTTTTTCCACAAAAGCCCCTGTATATATATCATTCTGTAACACATACCCTAAAATATTTATAACAGGAACAAACGCCATAAACTCCAAACTGGTGAAACAATGTTAGACTAGTCAAGCTTCTTAAATTAATGCAACTTTGTTGTATTTGTTCCCCCTCTCTTTCTCTTTATAATTTATTTGGTTTGCCTCTAGCTATTCCATTAAAGTGTTTAACCACAATACGCCAGTACAGCCTCAAAATGTACAATATATTAACTTGTTAACACATTAACGGTTGAGTACAACGTCTTAATGTAAATTGGTATAAATTAACATGGTGTTTCTCTGGCCACGTGGCCCGTCTGAGCCAATGAGCTGTGAGCTTGTGTCTTTGTTGAGCTCGTGCTTGCCTCTTCCCCTGGCCTGCTGCTGCTCGCCTCGTGCCTTTCGGCTCGCGCAGGGAGCAGCACAGCGTCTCCGCCATCTCTGTCGGCTCCGTAGCGCTGAAACGCGAAGAACCGACAAAACCACACATACTGCGAATTTCGGCACTGACGCGTGGATTTATCGTGGATGTAAAACGCGACATTACAGAGGAGCGTGTTGTATTTATGCGCCGGTCCGCTGCGCCAAGCGCTGCTACGCGACTATCGGTGGCCGAGATAGAGGACGAAATATCTGCTAGCTCCGGCGCTAACGTTACGCTCTTTTTCGCATTGTAGCTTTACGTGTTCTACGCGAAATCGGCACGCGTGCGGTCTTGTATCGCGAATTAATAACGATGTGCGGTGTAAAAAGCTGAATATATAGTAAGTAATATGTAGTAAATAATTACCAGGGAAAATGGCGCTGTTCTCTCCCTTCCCCTCCTTCCTCCGTGGTTCTCCTGAAAGTTCGGAGTGACGAGAACAACTGAACTGCGCAGACTCCGCAGCGCGAGAGAATTTTTTTTTCTCCCTTGAACGCGCAACATTTTCAGCCCACCGCGCGCCCCCAGCTGCCCCAGATACAGCTTGCACCAATCAGTCCCGTTTCCAAACACACCAAACGCAAAACTCACGACTTGTGCACAGTTAACACATATTTTGCTATTCCATGAGGAAAAGCTGATGTTCAGCTTCCTCACGATGCTGAGAATTCCCCCCAGAACAGACCCCCACCCCCCCAGCATTCACATAATTAGTCCAAAGCCATGTACGCCATATTTTTGTGCACATTATTTTTTAATTCAGAACGTTCATATTTTAGCATTTCATCACAACAAACACCATGTGCTTTAGCTGCGCCGCTTTGTCCTAGTAGTGGCACGCATGGCGGCCTGTTCAGGTGAGCAAAGGTCATCAGCTTAACGTGCTAACATACTACTAATAACCACACCAGTAAACACAAACCACCATCCAGAATTACAGCATTACTCCACACCACAATGGTCAAGACTGGCTGCTTTGTGAACAGTAATGATACCTAGAGAACCGACACATCCATAGCAGGGAATGAAACAATGTGAACCAAAAACAAACAAACACAGACACAAAATAATTGCATTTCATTTTCAACAAATGTTGTGATTCATATGAGTTTTTACACTGTCAGCAAAAAAAACAACCTTGATGAGATCAGATTCCCCTTCACATGATGTAATAAGATTAGAAAAACAACACCAATTCATCGGCATTTCACCACCATTTTATATCAACGTGGAGAAGAAAGAAGATGGAGAGGTCAGGGAGAGCAGGTTCCACGTTTGTCCGCTTGGTGTCGCTAGAGATCCACCTCTGGGGACAAATACGTGTTTTACTTCTTCTGGGCAATACCCTGCTGCGCCTGCAGAGGGCGCCACCATGCACGTGTTTCACCCTCTGTGGAACATTTCAGACTAGAGAAGGGGGGGAGGGGTGTGTGTTACACAATGATGTTTACACTGGGAAATAAACTGGCTGCTGATAGTTGTGTTTGTTTTTATGAATTTTTTTTACATACATTCTGCACACAGAGTTATTATTTGTTTTTTTAAATTATTAGTCCGGTAGAAGAAAAAGGCCACTTTTTGGCTTAAGATGCACGCCCCGGTCCACAGGGCCGCTCTTCGCTGTGTTGTTCTCCACATGCTCACCTCTTGTGAAATGATTTCTTGATTCATATATTTGGTGTTGTCTGATTCTGCTCTCTGCTGCTGCTGCTGGCGATGGTGCTGCTGCTGCAGTGACCCATATTTCCCACAGGGATCATTAAAGCTTCCTGTGATCTAACTCTGTGTTGAGCAGAGGCCACCTTGAGGGGAAATACGTGAAATGCAAAGTGATGAAGGCCTTGGTGTGAAATCCCCACAGAAATAGAGTGATAACAATCCTATGACACATTTCAAAAGGGTTATGTCATATCAATATCACAGCAAAACTAATAAGGAATACTATAACACCTCATAGGTCACTATAACCTCACTACTGAAACTCATGGATAAAAACACTACTTAAAAAGTGACCTATATGTAAAGCAGAGAATAAGAGCGGCAACACTTTGGCACAGCATGCAAAGCATCGTAACTGCAAGTAGGATTGATTAGAAGAAAAAGAGTGAAAAGGAAGGGCGCTCCGTCTATCGCTTCATGAGGTTGTAGGCTTTCTGGTTGGCAGCGTCGATGCGGGACACGTTGAGGAGGGCCTGCAGAGAGAGCAAGACGGAAAATAGAAACAGGAAATGTTAATGAGAACCTATCTCCTCTCTCCTCACCCTTGCAGTGCAGAAAACCCACGTGGGTTCCTGCTGTCACCACCAAACGCCTTTGAGCAAGGCATCCAGCAGCAGCGGCCGACTCACAGTCTGTTAGCACTGATGGAGTTGTGCTGCGTCGTGATCCGAGTTGTGTGAAAAATGAAACAAGAACCCTTGTGAAAGCATACAAAGGGTTGCAAAAATTCCAGGTTACCCTTTTGAAGCTACGTGGTGGTATTTAATGACACTTGGTGACCTATTCTGACAGACTTTACAAAAGATGTGCTTGTTCACACCAAGTGCATGTTGCTTCGCTGCTCTGGAAATCCTATAAAAGTGAACTTTATTCTTCCTTCGGGGAGACACTTTCCTCTGACTTCTGTGTGAAAGCACGATCTCCTATATTGTACACAATATATATTTTGTTCTTCAACCTGTCAGTCCTATTTCAAGTGTTTGCACACAATATATTTGTTTTATAACTCCTGTCTGCAAACAAATGTTCCTCTCGTTAAAAGGTCAATTCAGACTTAAATTAAAAGAATCCTGGTCATATTTGGTGACCGCCGATCGTACTGTGATTATATATTTGTTGGTATTTGGTGGTTTTCTGCGACATGCGGTGATGTTTGCTGATAGCTCATGAAACTTCATTATTACGTCGTAATAACGTGACGGCAGTACCTCGCCCTGGATGCGGTCGATCTGGACGTTCTGTGTGTCTATCTCGTTGCCCATGTCCAGGGCCATGCTCTTCAGGTTCCCGATGATGCTGCCGACGTGAGTCAGGTTCTCCTCCATCTCGTCCTCCCTGGCATCGTTAGTCACCCTGAGATAAAGCAGAATAAAGCGTGTGTGTGTGTGTGAGATGCTGTGTTTGGCCAGCTGCCCGTATGACTGATGACTGCTAGTATTGCATTACATTACACAGCTGCCTCTCAGCCAACCAGCCTACAATAGCACACTTCATTACTCGCTCCCTCTACCTCCGTATGTATCCTCCGCTCATGATCATCTGCTCCCTCTCATCGACCACCCGAGAAGGCGGCTGATTGGACACAACACCTTGACCGGAGGCTCCGCCCCAAACTGCCTTGTACGCCCCGCTCTCTTCAAAGGCCTTCAATCTGAGAGAGAGAGAGTGACCATATGAATGTCTTTTAATTGTGGAGTGAGCCTGCACCCATACTGGCCCTTTAGCTGCAGAACATGTTTGTTTTTTTGTTGGAATAAAGGCTTTGGGAACCAGACGGATCTACAAGCTCGCGTTGTATTGGTTCTGGCAGATGCGCCTGGTCCCCCTCCCTCCTATCCTACAGATTTCCAGCCGATCACAACCGTTTATCTAATATGGGATTCTTCCACTTAAACTGTCCATTTGACTTGCTTTTTCGTCCACTTCGTGCCCATTACCATTTTTCCACCCAAACGAAGCCATTTTTCACCCAAAATGCGTCAAAATAAGCATGTGTACCTCAAATTTGACACTCGTGACAGCCAAGAGGTCCAAACGGCTCCACGTGCGCTCGTTAATTTCACGTTGTCCAATCGGCTGTCGGAGTTTCGTGGGCCAAAAATCAAAGTTTCTCCAATTCGCTTCAAACTCGGCCCACTGTGAGCTCCGCCCCCAGGGATGAATGCCCCAGCTTTCAAATAACAACGGTTTAGGAAATCTGACCTCTCAAAATCTCAATGTTACGGTATTGCCAGTGGACAGGTGACCTTTTTCTGACCCCTAACCAATCAAGGCCATATTTTCAGTTCTGCAATGTATACGGACTCCAAAATCGCACCAGGCGATCTCTGCGAGCTGCTCAATCGAGTGGCGTCAGCCCCGTGTCGCTACGGGGTCCCTGAAGGGAAGTAGCCGCGGAGAGGCCGTAGGGGCCCGAGACTCTGGCACGGGCCT
>LKNJ01003592.1:42416-56891 GCA_002120245.1 Maccullochella peelii
CCGTGAATGAGCTGTACACATGTCCAAAGGACGCTCCTAAAACCTGAAGAATATCTGCATATCACACATGTCTTAATCTGAAAATGCTGCATTCAGAATAAGGCCTAATTCGGAATATGCTGTTTACATGACCCGTGTCAAATCTGGAATATTGTCATATTCCATGTGCATGTAGACGTAGTGAGTGGNAGACAATATTCCCACTGAGCTGTTTCCATGTTGCTGATGAAGATGAATCTTCCACTAATGTTCCCGTTTACATGCAGCCTTGTTGGACCGTGTGAACTCAGCCTCCCTCTTTCATTCCTTCAGCCACCTTCTTGAAAAGGTCGGCGTTGAGATATTTGCTCGTATCCAGAAACCTGTTGATCTCCAAGTCTTTGATCGTGTTTAACAGCAGCTGTGTTTCTCCTTCTCTTCTGTGCATCTCTGCCCCTGCAGCCCTGCAGACTGTCGGCTGGTCGGTTTGTTTCCAGCACAGAGCTGAGCGCAAACAGGAAGAGGCCGTGAATGAGCTGTACACATGTCCAAAGGACGCTCCTAAAACCTGAAGAATATCTGCATATCACACACGTCTTAATGGGAAAACGCTGCATTCAGAATAAGGCCTAATTCGGAATATGCTGTTTACATGACCCGTGTCAAATTCTGAATAATAGTGGGAAATTAGTTTGCATGTAAACATAGTGACTGCAGCAAAAGTTTAGCCAGTTTTCAACATTGTGATGCGTTTTCTTGGAAGCAGCATCTCGTGGCAGCGACAGGAAGTGCAGCTTCAGACCATAGACTGTATATAAAGATTTTATTTTTTATTATTTGTACTTTATATACAGTCCGTGCTTAAGACAGTTGAATCCCTCCACACATCAGCAGCAGCAGCAGAACTGCTTTCTGTCACCATCTTGCAGGAAGACTTCAGCAGTCGGTCAGGCAGACAGACAGTCAGACAGACGGGGCTACCAGGTCTGGGTGGTGAATAAGCAGATAGTAAACAATGAACCGGTGCCTTCCTGCCACCTGGTGCACATTGTGACGTCACCTCTGCACCACCCACTGCTCTGCACCCACCTTACACCTCGCTGACCCAGCTCCTACCGCTGGCCATGTTCCACGCCGTCTGCGGTCTCAAATACAAACTACTTTTACACTTTAATATCTTTATTTTGTTCATTTCAAATTCTCAACTGTGCAAATGGTGAATTTACAGAAGATAAAAGATGATGACTGAAAGACAGATCTGTCCACCTGCTGTGGAACACACTGTTTACATTACAGAGACAGATTTGTTAATGAATGTATGCTGACTGGTAATTAATTATACCTCTAATATAAACCCATAGGCTACTAATGTAATGTTACTTTTCTCTCTTGTTTAAATCATTCAAACTATATTTACTGAACACGTAACTACGCGGATTGTTTTTTATCAAATCATCAACTTGAAGTATTTAGTTGAGGTGAACTGAAGCGGAAGCAGGCGGATAGTTAATTTAATTAATTTCTCACCTTTCACCGGCTCCTCTTTAGATGCTCTTTCGGCGTGTTTGTGCAGATTTTCCGCGCTAAACCATCCGCAGTCCGCGCAGCAGAGACCTGTTGTTGCTCCTCCGGTGTCCGGGTGTCCCTCCTCAGCATCTCTGCTTCCCCTCCGTCCTCTGCACCGCCCCTCTCCTCCACACCGGCCCGGCCCCGCCCCTCACCAAACACACACCACCGACACTAAAAGCTCCTGGAAGAAAATCTAAATAATCACATTATTAATTGCGATTATGGGAATTTTAAAATGTCATGTCAGATGGTCCTTTCTCTCGTGAGTAAGCCTAATATTAAAATATTATAGGAGCATTGTAGGTATGAAATATAAAACATACAAATAACATATAATATACACACTATTGGTAGAACAATATTTTTTTTAAATCTGACGTACGAAGATATAAGAGAACCGGTCTGACCTCACATGAATTACATATTAATTTATACTAAAATTACTGCTATTTTTCATGGTTATATGTATTTAAAAAAATAAATTGTTGATCATCAACTGAACCAGGTTTGTTTTTATTTCTTTATCATGACCTAAATCAGTGGCTGCCAACCTTTTTGGCTTTTGAACCCTTAAAACAAAGTAAAGAGTAAAGAGTGTTTTTCATTTAGTACATTTTTAGAGGCCTCAAGAGACAAAATGATCTGTTAAAGTTCCTGACATAAAAAGCAAAGATTCGAGGAAAATCTGAGAAAAATCGACATAATTTTCTGGTTTATCTTGCGACCCTTTGTGATGCTCCTGACCCCCACGTTTGGCCCTTAACCATGACATTAACACACGAAGAAGAACAGGTGAAGGAGGCTAAGCACCTTAAGTCACCTTTAAACATGAACTTAATCTTCACTACATACACTCAACTGGAAAAATAAAGTAAAAGTCCTGCATTCAAACCCTTACTTAGGTAAAGGAATGTCTCATGAGATGCAGTTGAAGCCATTTCTTTTTTATTAAAATCCTCCTCATACAAGTTCTGTGGAGATTCATGGTGTAAGTCCAATGCACATGTATAGTGAAGCTGGTACACTTTGTCATAATGATGTCAGCTTAAAAGGACAAGAAATAAAATCAGTCGGTGATGCATTCAGATATATTCTGTCTCTTATTCTCAACGATCCCTGAACGGAAAAAGAAACGCTCACTCTTTAAATGAAAGTTGTGTCACTTTATTCTCTTTAACATTCAGAGTCAATTTCATACAAACAGTTTCAGCCTAATAAAAAAAGCAGAACCTTGAAGAAATTTGCCCTAAAACATTAAAATATAGAAATCTGTAAGATGGGGGTGTTATAGCGCCGCCGCCTGGCAGCAGCAGGACACAGCAGCGGCGGCGGCGGCGGCAGCGTGAGCTCGACTTTGGTCCAGAGTTGGATTATTTCCCCTTCACTTTAGCTCTACGCTGGCGTTTTGGTCCCGTTACCATGGAGACGGTGGGGTTTTCAAACACTAGGGCACATCCGTAAGCACACACACACACACGTGGGATGATGAGAGGAACGAGATGAGAGAGGAGGAGGAGGAGGAGGTTTTGTGGAGCAGCTTCCGTCCGTCGCTTCATGAATACATCGTCAGCTGAAGCCACTGTGAGACAGAAGAGATGCGCTTCAGTTATTACTGCCTTCATTTTCCCTCCTCATTCACAGCGCGGTCGAGATGTAAAACAGCGCGGGCTAACAAAACGGCTCACAATAAAAAACCACATAAGGCTAAAAGTTAAAATACAGCAGAATAAACATGCTGTGAAGTAAATAACACAATAAAATAAATAAATAGTACACAGATCAATTAAAACAATAAGAATAATATTTGTCCTCATTCAGTTCTGATTAATAGAAAAGCTAAAGGAGCAACAGGCAGTTTGTTTGCCCTGGGTATGACCTCTCAGGTTAGAAAAATCATTTAATCTGCATTATTATTTCCAGTTAATATTGTCCTGAAACAGAGGTTTACATTGCATTTCTTGTTTGTTATACATAAAAAGTACAATAACCAATTTTATCATAATTTGTTCTGGCTCTTATTTAACTTTTCTGAGAATTGAGAGAAAGAAAAAAAACAGTGAAGTGAAGTAAAGTGAGTTTCACCTCCTTGATGTCCAGGTCGATGGAGCCGCTGTTGTCCTTATCCAGGGTCTTAAAGGCTCCTGCAGAGCATTGAAAACATTATCGTCGCGCTTTTCAAGAAAAGTTCAATATATTTTGTTGCAAAATTGCAGGCCGTTTGACCATTAAGCTGTCAAAACTTCCTATTTTAAATTCTTTTGGAGGTTCAAAAGATATCTGTCTGGCTGAAGTTTGTATAAAATGTGTATAAAATCATTCATGACACGTCTAGAATATCATTTGATGCAGTGGTGCACCTAGAAAAACGTGAATTTAACTCAGCAGAAAGTGGCAAATATGTGATATTATTGTACAGTTTGGAGCAAGAAACTAAAAAGGGGATTTAAGGGGGATTAAAAAGTCAAAATAAGATTATTCAGTAAATACGGGGGTCAGGGCTTCAAAAGAGAGGAGGGAGGGTGAGGAAGGCGAGGAGGAAGAGAGAGACTCACTGCACATGGCGTCCAGTCGCACCAGGCAGCCAATGAAATTGTCAAAGTCCATGTTGCCGTTCTCATCGCTATAGCGACGGACAATCATCTTGAAGAGCTGGTCGTTGAGAGGGAAACCTGCACACACACACACACACACACACACACACACGATTAGTTTGAAACTTGACACTGCAGTGACTTTGCTGGTTATTTAAGCACACACGCACGCACGCACACACACACACACACACAGAGCGGGTTTCTCACCTGCAGCCATGAAAGCTTTCGGCAGCTCTTCAGCGCTGATCACACCTGAACCATCTGTGTCTTGGGATAAATAGACACCCTGGAGACAATAAACAGCAAGCAAATAGGCAACAGAGCCAAGCAGCACAAATTATTATCCATGTTGGTTTGGTGACTTTCTGTGTCTGCTGACAGTCACGGGGAATCGAACCCTCAACCTGCCGAACAGCAGACTGATTTAGAATATAACCTTGTTTTTTTTAAATGGCGGCATTGAGGGATAAAGTCTCAAATGTCACGTGTGTATTTAGTGCTTGTGTGTGTGTGTTTTTATGGTGTTTGCATATACTGTATACTGTGTATACTATATACTGAAAATTACTTAAAAAGGTCAAAATAAGGGGTCATATGTTAAAATGTAAAGTGAAACCAGAGAAGAAGAAGAAGAAGACAAAGGAGAAGAAGAAGAAGAAGACAAAGGAGAAGAAGAAGAAGAAGACAAAGGAGAAGAAGACAAAGGAGAAGAAGAAGAAGAAGAAGAAGACAAAGGAGAAGCAGCAGCAGCAGCGTACGTGGTCAGCAGACTGACCTGCCATCTCTTGATGTTGTTCCAGAGGTATTTGAACTCGTGGAAGCCCAGTTTCCCGGTGCTGTCACTCTGAAGGGAGCCGGGTCAAAGGTCAAACTCAGAACCCAGTGCAGAATCCATCCAGAACCCAGAGAGTACTTTTCCTACTACTACTACTACTACTACTACTACTACTACTACTACTACTACAACAGCTACTACTGTTACTACTGTCACTTCTACTACCGTATGGAAAGCCTTTCCATACTGTTCTACTACTACTACTACTGTCGCCACCACTGGTACTACTACTGTTGCTGCTACTGCTACTTCTACCATTACTACTACTCCTGCTACTGTAAATGCTACTGCTACCTCTACTACTGGTACTGCTACTACTACTAATACAGTTGCCGCTGCTGCTGGTACTACTACAACTTCTAGTACTCTCACTGAAACTACTACTAATAACGACATACGGTAGTACTGCATTGTGTTAGCACTATATTTTGTGGAAGGATACGTCCATGACAGCGACCATGCTCCTGCAGGACTCGATGCTGAACCCGTCAGTCTTCAGCTTTCCATCTGAAACCAGAGATCCAGAACTTTTAGTTTAGTTCAGCTGCATATTAATTTAAAACCCAACATCAGTAAGAAACACCGGGAAATATTTGAGACTACAGATTTTCCATCTGTGGATCAGTGCACGACAGGAATTACCTTTATGTATTAGAAACAAAGTAAACCAGACTCACGTTTGGCGATGATTTTGTTGAGGATGCTCATCAGCTCAGCGGGACTCACCTCCATGTCCTGTTAACACACACACACACACACACACCAGAAGGGGCGTTCACGTTCTGGTGATTTTTTTCCACAGAGGAAGCCCCACAAACAAAGTGAGTCACAGCTGATCTGAGTGTGACTCAACCCAAACTGAAGCTGCTTCCTTTTATTTCCCTTGACATGTTTCCAGCTTCTGACTCACTGCTGAAAAAGCTCTCAGATTTTCTCGCTGTTGCCAAAACACTGAAGCAACACCGTGCTGTCTCTGGGCCGCGGGGCTCTTCTTTCACAGCAGCATCTCAGCTCTTAATTCTTCACACATTTCTAATTTTAAAAAGAAACCATGTGCATCAAGATGAGTGCAAACAACAACACAACAAACTTGTTTTCTTGAGATTACAGGTTCACCAGAAAACTGTTTTCTTATAAATAATTAATAAATAAATAATTTGGGGAACAAAATTCATCTGAGAAAGAATTACAAGCGTGTCCTCTTTGGGCTTCTGTAGCTAAAGAGTAGGCTTTTTGTAGCTCATAGTTCGAAGTTAAAAATAATATTGTTTCCTTTCATTTAGAACATTTATCAAATAAACTTTACAGGAAGTTACTCTGAACCATGTAAACCCACAATTTCAAAATCATTATTTTTGGATGGGACGGGGGGACATTTTTACAGCTTACAGTAAACAGACGGCCAAATTAGGAGGAGGGTGTGTTTGGTAGATGGTTGTGGAGAGTGAGGCCAGTATGATGTAGCCTCGTAGCCTGGACTGCTGCATCGTTGCTATCTTTACATCAAGGACCACGATGGAAATAAGTCTCTTGGACTTTATTGTGTCATTTTGGTAGTTATGTGTGATCTGATGCCTTCCTTCTGCATCTTAAAAAGCCTCCAATCCTTTACTGGCTGGCAGATACGTTACTACAAACATCTTCATCATCACACTTATTTATTACTGATGTTGATTTAGAAAAATCCAGCCACCGACAGCCGGCTGAGTTCTTGTCTAACTGGTGCACACACCCCTCTGATGAGTCAGAGAACCTTAGACCACAGTACAACGCCCCGAAGGCCTGAATGCCACCCCGCCAGACAATGGCAGGAATGCAGAGAAACAGCTCTCTCTCTCTCGCCGACTCTGCTGTTTCTACGTCTTTATCAGAGGACACAGTAAGTGGATTCGCTGTTTATCTCTGCAAGCAAATGGCGCGCTGTATTTAAAATCCAGATGGTGCACAGAAATTTGGCTATGAACACATTTGGGGCCATGAGCGAAGTATTACAACCCTTTAAAAGTCCCAGAATGCCACTGTGAGTCGTGTGGTCGAGGACACAATGTGCAAAAATGTAAGAGGGGAACTGTGAATGAACAAAAAAGCACTGCTCATTGATTTTAATACACAATAGGTGATGATTAAAGATAATACTAGTAGGACCAGGATTGTAGTGTAGAAACCAGCGTTTAAGCCATTAAATCTTCAGTGAGCATCTGAACAATTTACTCTGTAATGTGAAAATCAACATTTACAACTCAAGAAGGAATATAAATTCCACTCTGGATGTTTCTCTGCGCTCTCTGATTTAACTTCACAAGCCTGAAAATCAAATTACTGGTTGAGATGGCATTATAAGGCTTCCTGAGTGAGATAAGAAGTCTTTCAACCTTCTCTCTGTCTGTCTCTCTGACAATTTGACATGAAAACACATATTTTCTTCTTCTCTGGTTTGACCTTTCCAAGCCCAAAAACTGAGGAAATGCTCTCCAAAGTGGACGGAACACAAGTGCGATGTTGAGAGGACAACCTTCTGTTTCCTCTGAACTCTCCCGACGATCGCTTATTTTGGTGTTTCAGTAGCCAATCACACAACACAGGAGCTGACATTGGCCCTGTTTACTGTTTACTCAGACCACATTCTGAAGTGGTCCAATCATTTTAGTTTTAGCCGGCTGCAATTAGACTAAAAGAGTTGGGAGGAAAATAAACAGGTTGACTTTAATTATACTAATTTAAAGTTTACAGTTATTTCAATGTTTAACAAGAGAATACTGAGTGAAGATGAGCGTCAAGGTCTTGAAATTCTGCAGGACGATGAAAACTTTGAGTTCAATTGGACATTTTTCTTTCTCCGTTTCAGATTCGAATTAGACCGGCAGAAGCTACCGAACCTGAGTGGCGTGATGATGAACCAGACAAAGAGAGGAAACTGAGAGGGGACGGGACAGTGGAGGGTGGAGGCTGGAATGCAGCCGACAGCAGGCAGACAGGTGTGGCGAGAAGGATCAGGTGAAAAGCTGAAAGAGAGGCCGACTCACAGAGACACGCACCGACCTTTAAAAACTGAAATTAAAAACCTGCTGAGCACCTCTGATGTCTCAACTGGGGTTCCACATTTCAGCTGAATAGTCTGAGTAATGACAGTAATCAGCCTCCACATACGTACGCTTCACACTTCCTGTTTGTCCCGTTGAGGAAAACAAGAAACTCCTGTAACAGGGTGTGGAAAATGTAAATCATCCCTCAGAGTAAAGATAGACTTGGATCACTGCAGCGAAATGTAAAGTCCAGAACAGGAAACACCACAAAAACAGAAGGGACTCGGTTAAATACGTACACTTACTCCTCAGATTCGAAAAACACTAATTGCATTGAAAATACTTAAACATGTTACCTGTTAAGTTCTTTATTCAGTGCTGACTAAAAACTCACCCACAAGGTGTCACAACATAAATCTGGAGAGATTAGCAGGATTTGAAAGTGTAAAATTATGTTTAAGACCAGCTATTCGCCTTTCTAACCTCTCTGCTTGGATCTTGGCGAGTTCCTCTCCATGAGCAGATGCTGTAAGCAGTCAGACGGTGGAGACTAACGTAAACAACTCATTATACTGTAATTTCAGACGAGGACTCTGTGGTTGCATTTCTTTGGTTTGTTGTGAGGCCTGCAGTCATGTGACCCTCAGACTCCACACCCTGGGGGCAACGGACAATGTTTCAGGGCTTCTGGTGCAGCCAGCAGATATCTGAATAACGGATATCCGGGCCAAGACATCCTCTTCCGTGTGCCAGTCATTGTTTACAGTCCGATTAGCAATCTCGGAGCCCATCGGCTATCATCTGATCTCAATCTGAATGGAACAAAATTTTAAAAAAAGCCACTAAAAAGCTAATCTCTTGGGTCCCAAGATTGCAAAAAGGCTAAACTGTCATCAGACGATATCCGATGGGTTCTGAGATTACATTTCGGCCGATGTGTTCCACCACTTCTGCTCTCCACACGGATTGTCTGAGCTGACAGTACGTAACCACAGTGAAACACAGAGCAGATATAGTTACGTTATGGTTTCTGTTTGCATGCATGTTCTCTTTCTTGTGAGATCTATTTTCTCTTGTTTCAGTCTCCCTCCCTCCCTCCATGTTACTATCATTTTCCAACCCAATATCACGGCTTATTTGTGTGTTTGCAGGATAAACAGAAACAGCTGGACCAAAACTTACGGATAAAATACAGAAACAGGGTAGTTGGGAGTGAAAAGGAGCCTCAGTGTGAACACAAAGCACTCAGACAGGAGAACACACAGGATTAAAGTGGATTTAACGTGAATATTATGGACTCACATCTCCAGCCAGCTGCTTGAAAACTGCCCGAAACTGTTTCTCCTCATCGTTCTCTTGGGCCTTGGCGAAGTTCAGCGGTCCGCGAGCAGGAGGCTGCAAAACACACACACAAAGAGCTACTGTTAGGTCACACACTCACACACATTCCTCAGTCCAACTGCATTTAGACATTCAGTGTGTTTGTTTGTGGATGAAATCTTGCACTGTTGATTCAATCACAGTAACGAGGTTGAATTAAACCTCATTTACAGAGTTTCACAGTTGCTATGAGGACACGGACACGAAAGGGTTTCCGAGACTCGACTCATTTTGGGAGCTATAATGTGCTCTGAGGTCTTTCTGTTGGTTTCTGAGTCCAAAATATCTTGTGAAAATATAAGTGAAAGAAACTGTCGGTACTTGTTGGTCTGCACGGGGAACAGGCTGACATGAAGTGTAAGCTAAACCTTTAAGAGCAACTCTCAAGTGATCACATGACGTATACGCTGAGCAAGAATAGCCAATCAGAGACAAGGATTCACCCTGCGTCTGCTAACAAAAAACAAATCGAATATATTCATGACGTATAAATATACAAATAAGGACGAAATAACAGCAAGTTGGCTGATAAATGTCAGTAAAATGCAAATAACAGGCTGAAACGACACTATTCTGAATTATATATATACATATATATATGTATATGTATATATACATAATGCTTCAGCTAACATAATTATTCCTCATGACCACTGATATCAGAAGGTGTCATCTCTGCCTCTGACTTCAGAGACCTCTGGAGCTCTCTTAAAGTTAAGTCGTAAGAAATGTGATAAAACTTCACTCTTGAGTTTGCAAGTAGGATTTTTTTATTAAAGTCTAAATATTTACTGGCCCCGATCGTGTGTCGTGCCTTTCTCTGTCAGCTGGCAGACTAGATGTCAAAACTTCAGACATTTGTTGGTTTGCACAACTTTAAACTTCACACTGTGAACTTTTGCACATCTCTGCACAAAACAGCTCTTTCATTTAAATAACTGTCATATTGAACATATTTTCTCACATTTTCTTGTCAATTTTATATGTTATATTTAGGAATCTTGACTTGCAGTTTTTGCCTTATCTTTCTTTATCTTTTCTTATATTTTATTGTTTTACACCAACAAATTCCTCCTACTTGGCAATAAATAAACCAAAGTCAAGTTTTAAATCTATTTTCGTTGTAAGTTTCGTTGGCTGAGACCATGAAATATTTGGGTTTGAACGGGTTAATAAGCGACTAAAATGTGAATGTGAGTGATTGTTAAGAACAGACATCAAATATATGATCTGTGGGACGTTTTAATTCATGTATTTGAGAATAAATCCTGAGCTCCTGCTGCTTCATCAGGTTTTGCACTGAATGTTTCCTGGCGTCAGTACTTACAGGGTTTGACGGTGTGAACTGAGACGGGTCGATGTCGCTGTTGGAGAAAAGAAACAGGACATGTAGGTTATCCTAGCTTAGCACAAAGACTGGAAGCAGAGGGAAACTGTTAGCCTAGTGCCATCAGATCCTGTGTGTGCTCACCTCACGGCACTAATGATGCCTTTGACCAAATTCTTTGCCAGAAACATTTTGGCGTCTGTGTGACACAGAAAGACAGAGTGAAACCATCAGGGACGATCAATAATTCGATACGAGAAGCTGTTCCATCTATGAGAGTCAACACTTTTCATACCTCAGGTCTATCCACGGCTCTGCCCGACGGTACAGCGACTGAAGGAGTAAACATATGCACAACATTAATCAATAACAGGTCTGATTAGTTAATGGCGTCATTGATCAGTTTGTGGTTACAGCGTTTTAGATGAGAAGGGCTGAAAAACAGAATATATCAAATAAATGAAAGCAGTAATCATTATGTCAGCGCAATAATTTACATGTTAAATAGAAAGCAAACCAGTTTCTGAAGCATTTATTCTGCCTTCGTGTACACGTACATGTATTCAGGTACTTTGCTGAAGTATAAATTTAAGGTACTTGTACTTTAAATATACATGTTATGCTACTTTATATTTCTACTTCATCCCATTTCAGAGAGGAATATTGTGCTTTTTACCCTCCTGCAATCATTCTACAGTTCACAGGTCACTTTGCAGATTTAAAGATTTGATATAAAAATCATGTAATAATAATAATAATAAACTTTATTTATTTAGCACCTGTCATACAGGGGGCGTGGCTCAAAGTGCTTTACAGTAAAAGTGAAAAAACAAGAGAATTAATTAAAACAAGTGCAAATACTGCTCAATAAAACTCAGCAATAGAATGAAATAACAAAGAAAAGAGGCAGCAAGTTTATATGAAGGAACAAACGGACCTGTTTATAAGATATGATGCATTCTTGTAGATCAAACTAGCCAACAGTATATAAAGTAACGACTCATTTCAGCAAAAGCTTCCTTTGTAAGGAATAATGAAAACCTCTAATAACTTTTCCTTGTAATGAAGTATTTTTACAGTGAAGTAAAGTATCTAAATACTTCCTCCACTCCCGCCTGACTACGCCTGCTTTTTCCACATTAATATGTCAATAACTGAACACCCCGAGTGCTTTACTGACTTACTGAAGAACACTTTGCTGCCACTCCTTGTTTCCTTTAAGTCAAGTCAACTTTTGAATGCAGGACTGGATCCTTTTCCCACTGTGATAATGTTCTCTTTTGTACTTTTCCACCTCTGGAGACAGGACTGAACAACATGCCAACACCCTCATCTTCACATGATCTACACTGTGTCAGCTTTCAGCACAGCAAACGCACAATACTCAGTGTTAAAAAAGCAGAAAACACACAATACAGACAGTTCCCTAAACGCACCTCAGACCTGCACATTCACACCACAAACACGGGCAATAAATAGCTTTGTAAATGTGTATGAACTTACTGAGACTTCTGCTTCTGCTGAGGACAGAGACGAGAGACTGACAGGGACCGGGCGAGAGAGGTAAAGACACACTGACAGAGAGAGAGACAGAGAGAGAGAGACAGAGAGAGAGAGACAGAGACTTCCAGAGTCCGGAAAACCAGTTGGGCAAAACAAATAAGTTCTTTTTCAATGCATCATCAACCCCGCCCAACACACACACACACACACACACACACAGCCAGGTCCTAACGCCCACTAGATTCCTGGGTTGGACATACAGTTTTTGGTGCATTCAGGGGACAGCGGGAAAGCTCAGACATTGCAAGCTCAGGCTATTTTAGTTGGAAATTCCAACTAAAACTCAATTCTGATGGCTCCATTCAGATAATAATCTTTAAATAAATGTTCTTTATATATATACAAAAAGTCAAATCAAGTATGTTTGACAAAGTAGTATTTGAAGTAAGGAGAGGTGTGCATCTATCTATCTATCTATCTATTTTAAATGTTAAACAACAGAGGTAAAATTATAGTTTATATATGGAATATAAAAAGGAGAAAGACAAGATCTGCTAAGATTAAAAGAGAAAACAAAAATTTAAAAAGCTACATTACATTTCATTGTAATGTAATTTTAAAGAATTTAGTAGAGCTGCAACTAAACATTAATTTCATTATCAATTAATCTCACAATTATCTTATCAGTTAAATCATTTGGTCTATGAAATGTCAACAGTCCAAAACCCAAAGATGTTCAGTTTACAATATGATACAACAGAGAAAAGGAAGAAATCCTCACAATGGAGAAGCTTAAACTAAGTAATGTCATGTTTGTCTTGGCTCGTCAATGTCTTCTTATTTTGAAACTTTTCACCGGAAATGAAATCTTGTTATGTATAGTTTTATTTGATTTTATTTCTATTTTAATGCCTTTAAACGCATGAGTGCTCTCTTGTGGTCACAGTGAGGAACTGCAACATAACATAAAGTTAAAGCATGTGTTAAGCTACACATGATAGCATAGTACCACGTCTGGTTCATATTTAAAATAAATCTAAGTGACCGAACTGAAGCAATTACTAATAAATGAACAGAAATGAAATAATAATGTTAATTGTTCTCTGGTGGTTATAGTTAAAGACTACAACTCCACATTGTTCAGTGGGAATAATACATATATTTGTTGTATTTAAAAAAAAACCCAAAAAAAACCCAACATCTTTTCAATTTATGGTTAAACTTCCCACGGCCCCTGAAAGCATCATTCCTCCCCTGGCAGCGTCAGCCGGAACCCGGAAGTGTTTATTTTTTTATAACTCCAATATAGTAGGTGGCGGTAATGCATCTTAACGCTGGTTGCCACTCGCCATAAAACGGAAAGAAGAAGAAGAAGAAGAAGAAGAAGAAGAAAAAAAAAAAAAAAAAAAAAAAAAAAAAAGAAGAAGAAGTGTCCAGCGTGTTGCGAGTTGTTAGCGGATACGTTGCGGTTGCTGGTTTCTTCTTCTCCCTGGCTCAAATGGCGAGCTCCGCGGGTCCGGGTCGGACCGGGCCGGGACTCTGGTCCTCGGTGCTGCTCCTGCTGGTACTGACTGGGCTGAGCGGGCCGGTCAGTGCCGTGTCTGAACCGGGGAAATGGATCCTGAACGTCGACAGTGTGAGTTTCCTGCTTGTAGCTGGATGTGGTGACAGTGTCGGAGTCTTTAAGCGTTAGCTGATAGTTTGATTTGTTAAACAGGTTAGAGAGGAAGCTAAAGGAGTTAAGCTGCGGTTTTCCTGTGGTTTAGGTGTTTCAGCGGCTGTGTCGCACATCGCGCTGCGTCAGAAACATGTAAACAACGTTAGCTAGCTGCTAATCACAGAAGTGATCGTGTAATCTGAAGCCTCTGTGACAAGCTGAGTGACATAACACAAGAACAAGTTCCTCACTGATGGATGTGTGTCATGATATCTGCTGAGTTTTGAGAATTGATTTTTTTTTTAATAGTACTTCATCACACGGCGCTGCTGATGCTGCATGTTAATGGGAAATTCAGCACTTTATTAAATTCATTCTGAGAAAAGTCTCGCTATGGAATCGTGTAATTGATTTTCTCCACATGTTGATATTAATAATGAATAAGAATACTGATATGAACGCTGCGTGTCGAGGCTGTAAGGACAGAGAGGGTCATATGCTGTAAAAAACCCTTGAGGCAAATGTGTGACTTGTTATATTGGGCAATAGAAATAAAATGGACTGTTTGTGTGGCAGTGGACACATAATAATAATAATAATAATAATAA
>LKNJ01003593.1:0-75962 GCA_002120245.1 Maccullochella peelii
GTGATTTATCAAAAACTGTAAAAGACATCAAAAAGTTGAATACAAGTCTAATAGCTGAAGATCTTGTGACCTGTTTAAAGTTTAAATGGATTCTGTAGCTAAAAGTATGCGGAAGAAGAAGCATTTCAAAGTAGAGCAAGTTACAGAGGGTTCAACACTGACTTACATTGTAAAATTTTTTTTGAAAAAAGCTTAATATTTTAAAAAGTATAAAATGTATCAAAAAGATAAATACAAGCACACATGTCCTTAAAGAGCTGAACATTTTGATAGTTGAATGGTTTCTATAGCTGAAAGTATGCTGAAGTAGTAGGCCAGGGAAAAACGTACGGAAGTAGAAGAAGAAGAAGAAGAAGAAGAAAAAGAAAAAGAAAAATAAAGAACAGGATAACAACAGAGTGAATACTGAATCAGCATTCCCACTAATAAAGAACAGGATAACAGCGTGAATGCTGAATCAGCATTCCCACTAATAAAGAACAGGATAACAGTGTGAATGCTGAATCAGCATTCCCACTAATGAATCTGTTAATTGTTTGTAAGATATTTTCTCTTTTTCTTAATTGATAGTGACAGTAGAGCTCAGGGAATAAAATTAGCACCTGACAAATACAGGGTGAACGTTGGCTGTGGCAGGTAAAGATTTCAAGTCACCTGCCACCATGGCAAATATGTATTTCCTATATTAATAAATATTATTTTTAAAAAGCAAGTCGTAAATTGAGAATAGGGATTAATGTTGAATATGATATATTCGATATTTCTACTGTCAGGTACCACTGACTCGGTGTTTACAATTGTGTTCAGTGTACAAAAGTGTTCTACACAGATTAAAGAAGTGGCAAACAAACAAATTGAGTGGCTGGTAGAAATGTTCAGTAACCTGCCACAGTGGCAGGTGAGGAAAAAAAACTTAATTTAAGACCCTGGTAGAGCTCGAGGAAACAAAGAGAGAGAAGGGGTGACATGCAGCAAAGGTCCCCAGCTAGAATCGAACTGGGGACGTTGCACTTAATATATATGGAATGTGTCTTAGCCACTCAGCAACCAGAGTGCACCAATGGTTTACAATTGTTATAAGGTAATATTTTAAAATAATTCAAAATATTATCCTCCATTTTTAAACTCAAATCAGGTGCACTAGTTGCTGCACATCATGAAAGGATAGCTTTCTGCTGATTGTGAAATTTCCAATGTTGACTTTATGTGATCCAAATGAAAATCTACTGAACTTGGTGCAGCTGCTGCTCCACAGTCTCTGCATGTGCAGTTAATACTGTGAATTTAAAAAGTCTGGTGTAGTGTAAATAAACTACACTTTGAATTGATTCATTGCAGTGGTGCACATTGAGAACCACAGCACAACTATCCACAGGTTTTAAACATTTTTACACTAGTTAATGAATCAGAATTTGAATGTTCTCTTACCCTGATGTGTCCATCTTCTCTTCCTCTTTCTCTTCCTCTTTCACTTCTAGAAGGCAAAAAAACAGGATTATTACAATGTTTGTTATTCATCTACAACTAGCAACTGGACTTGTGAATAAGTCTTACCTTTCTTTTCCTCTCCTTCCTTCTCTTCCTCCTTCTTTACTCGTTTTGCCTTCTTGTGGTTGGCTGCGTTCCTGCGGCCTCCTCCCTGCCCCTCCGCTTCATCCTCAGAGTCAGAAAACTCCTCCTCACAGGCTATCCTCTTGTCGTGGGCGCGGACTGAAACACAGAACGCACACCGGCAACAAAGGCACATCAATATCCCTTTCACAGCAAACACAGACTAGAACTTCGGCGTAATACATCCTCCCATCCTTCACACTCTGACATATTACATGTACGTCTATGTACGAGACCATTTCCTATGATCCCGTCTGCACCTGTAGAAGTATCTTACTAGAGACGCGTTTGTCGGGGTCCTCTTCGTCCTCGTCTCCGCTGTCTGGGTGGGGAGCGTCCTCTGGGATCGCCTGCATCTGGACACCAGGGGCGTGAGGTAGCATGCGGAGGTTCTCGAACAGGCGCTGCTTGATCTTCTCCAGGTATTCGTTGGTGTTCTGGTTGGTCATATTGGACGGGCTGATGTGCAGCTTGAAGTCGGGCCCAAAGTACTCAAAGTAATCGTTGTAGGGCAGCTCGTTGGGGATGGAGCAGTCCAAGGCCACGGCGGTTTCGTAGGTCCAGCAACGGGCCACGTTGCGAATGGTGTAGCCTCCACCACCCAGCATCAGCAGGGGCAGGTTGAAACTTTTGATGTACTCGACACATTTGGCATGACCTAGAAGAACACGCGCATATTAAATTCTTCAAAGTAGAAAAGCACTTTTGAGCAATTTCTTACGATAGTGAATTGTGTCGATACCTTTGATGGTGAGGTTGAAGCAGCCCAGTCTGTCTCCAGAAAGAGAATCAGCTCCACACTGCAGCACAACAGCACTTGGCTGGTACATCTCCATCACTTTAGCCATGATCTAACAAACACAAACATTAACAACCTTGCTCAGAGGAAGAGTCTGACTGTGGTTATTACGTAATATCTAAATAAAAGCAGACTTACAGGTTTGAAGATGGCTTCATAGGACTCATCATCAATACCGTCTCTAAGTGGGTAGTTTACAGCGTAGTACTTGCCCTTTCCAGCTCCAATGTCCTGCACACATTGGAGAGATCATTGAACTACTGCCCACATACGCACGAGATACGCCGACGGTCTTAGAAGGAAGATAAGAACAAATAAACTAACCCTCAGGTCTCCAGTGCCAGGAAAGTACTCCCCATACTTGTGGAAAGAGACAGTCATGACCCTGTCTGTAGTGTAAAAGGCCTCCTCCACTCCATCACCGTGGTGGATGTCAATGTCTATGTATAACACCCTCTGGTGGTACCTAGAGAGGAGAGAGAATTCAGTTCATGACATCTGAAGAAGAATTCAAGTTATAGGACTGACAAATAACATGGACACAAAATATATATCGGGGTAGAAAACAGACAACCACCACAAGATGACATGGCTTGAAGGTTCATTTTCACAAGACAACTCAGAGTCCGCTCTTTTTCAACCATGCAATAAAATGGGTAAAAAAAAGAATCTAATTCTGGTATGTACGTAGCCCTGATGCATCTAATGTCCACTCATCCAAACAACCTCCAAACGTGGTCCAAAGTGCGTTCGGCCATTGCAACAGCAAAGTGAAAATGTTCTGCGGCTATCTAAAATCAAATAAATGCCCATGCAAATCAAAGACAGAAACTTGACAACAACGTTTTAAAAAGATAGTACTGATGGACAGAGAGTGAATATAACAAGGCACTAATTGTCATCTTTAAAAAAAGCATAAAGCAAGAAAATGACGAAGGTTGCAATCTAGTGTTTGGCATGGACAGATGAATTGTTTGACTGTGTGCACAAGACATTAAGCTCCACAGCAGGTGCAGATGTAATCCAGCTAATCCATTATCTAAAATGTACGTGCCAGATTTCTTCGGGGGCCCAAAAGAACTCAAACCTGACAGACGGGTGGAAAGGCAGGCAGCATGCTTAAATATAAAAAAGAAGGCAGCAGCTCACTTGAGCAGCTCGAGGATGGCCAGGACGATGTCGTTGACGTAGCAGAAACCGGAGGCCTCAGACTTCTTAGCGTGGTGGAGTCCACCGGCCCAGTTGATGGCGATGTCTGTCTGCTGCTTGTTCAGCTTCAATGCCCCAGCTAGAGGATATAATATGAGCTTAATGGACTTTGCTGTGTTGATATAACTGAGGTTGTTTGTTTTAACATTTACAATTATGGCAGTGAAGACCATCTGTATGTTACACCTGAGATTATTATTATTATGGGCTTTTTGTAAGCCATTATAGCTTTTCTGAGAACCCTCTGGACAGTGCTGTGTGCACATGTTCTACCCAGTGAGGACTACCACAGGGTTTTTTTTTAAACTTAAACTAATCCTGATGAAGCTGGGGCACCTGAAGGATTATGGGAAGCGTGGTTGGAATAACCTACCGACAGATCCACCTGTCGAGAGCTGGCAAAACTCAAACAGACCATCGAACACTGGACAGTCCTCTCCGACATTGACTGTGAGAAAAAGAACAACACAAAAAGATGTAACACATGTGGACAGTGAGAGTACTTCAGCGTCCATTGGAAGAAAAGCGGACACTCACATCTCTGCATCTGTTTGCTGTACTCCGACATGTTGTCCGGTCGGATGGACCTCAGAAACTTAATGTAGTCATCGCTGTGGTACTTTGTCATCTCTTCACCACTGGCTTTGTGTGGTCTCTGGAAACAGACAGAAAGGCGATGAGGAAGAAGTGACAGCTGACACTTCACCTACCAATATTCTAACACCTATTAACTATTTAATAATGACTAATAACTATTTTAAATATTTATTTTATTAGTCAGGTCTAGGATAGCCAACCAGGCTTCTAGCTTTAAAGATTATGGAGTAATTTTCTCTTGAGGAAGCATAATGACACATGTAAAGTATGTATGGATCTAAGTGTTGGGAGTGTGTGCAAAGAGATCTAACTCACATAGATCTCCATTTTCCTGTACAGTCCATAGTTGAGAAGGAGGTTGTGTGTCATGCGGATCCTGTGGGGTTTCATGGGATGGCCCTGGCCATAGTAGTAGTTCCCCACATCCCCTTGGAAAGAAAATGTTATACGGACAGGTTACCATTACAACATTTGCTTAAATGAAAACCTGCTGCTGTGATGCATTTTGGCTCTCCAGTATGAAGACAACTTCATGCCAAACTCCATTTAAATATGTGCCATGCTTATCTGCCAACGTAGTACACCTTTAAGTAACTTACGTTTGGCAATTTTATGATAAAGGATGAACCAGTCCTCAATTTGCCCTACAGCCAATCTGCCAAGCAGTTTATGTTGCAGCATTTTGACACATTCACACAATTTTCAGCTGCACTTACACTGTGGCCACTAACATGACCCGAGCGTTAAAATCTGAGGAATAAAAGAAGCACTTTTGTAGCATTTTCTTAAAAGTGCTTATGCATAACAGAAAAAGGGAAATGCTGTAAAGTTGTAACTTTACGCGACTTAAATTCACGAAAACTTGTCAAACTGGCAAGCGGTGCACCGGTCTCCACTTCTCGGAAGTTGTTATCTAGTTGGGGGAACATTGATGTGATTAGCGCCGGTTAGCTTCATGGCTCCTCTATGTTCCCAGAATGACCAAGTTACCTCACGTGCACAAATCGCAATCCAATAAAATGTTTTAACAAATTGAGGACATTGGTATGGTTATTGGATAACTTGAAACTGAGAGGAACATCGGATGAAATAATGCATGCAGTTTCAAGCTAACAGCTAGTTACGCTACGAGCAAGCTAACGTTAGCACGCTACACCGGCTAGCTAGCTTGGTCGTGCGGCACAGTTAAAACAAATACATGTAAAATGTCCTAAACATCTATACGCGTTCAATGCCACTTCAATCAATGAGAAACGGAGGTGCACACGTTGGATATTTACCGTCATAGTAATAGCAAACTTTTTTCTTTGTTCCTTGAGACAGCGCCATTTTACGCCAATTACCCCACTGTTTCGTGCCCACCGGTTCCTCTCTTGGACCAGGGAACTGGCGTTGAGCTCTTGTCAACCAATCGCAGAAGCTCAACCGCCCGACTGGGAGGCGCCGGTATTACAAACCAAGGACCGCCGAGGTTGCAGCCACAACCAGACAGTCTAGACTGGTATACAGCACACAGCAGTGTTTTGTGTGCAATTCAGTGATGTAGAGGTGAAAAATAAAAATAGCTAGCTAGTGAAATAGCTTTAGGCAAATTTCAATGTCTAGCAATTAATAACCAGGCAATCAGCTGATGGCATACATGAGCAATATCTTTTAATTTACCCCCTCTGAAGGGAGGTCATAAATCACTAGGGTTCAGTGTCATGTGCACATGATTGTGCTCAAGGACACTCAAGTGGGGATAGGGATATATCAGGGGTATGGGTATAAAAACAAAGTTCTTCAACATAGATGACCCCACTTCCACAGGTCATGGAACCTGCAGATCCATCCTGAAATCTTCCTTCTTCATTTATTTGATTGTGATGTTAGGCACCAGAGTTAGTTTAAAGCTGCGCTGCAAATCCCTCCCTCACCCTGCAACCACACCACACCAGTAACACCATATTTACCATTTTACAATTATTTCATAATTTTTTTAATGTTATTTAATTTTATTATTGATTTGGTGATTACTTAAAATCAATAGCCTGCCTCAGTTTGATACTGCTTGCCATGCCTTAAATAAATAATTCATGTCACAAACCTTAATGTCAGCCATAAAAGGTTAATATAGTGGGTTTAGATGGGTTTCCTCTCCATTTATCACTGGTTTAGTGAGTTTAGCTAGTCTAGTTTTATTTACATGTATCTAAGCTTGGATCTTGGGGTCTGAAATCTTTAACATGCCTACCTAATGTATATTTGTCCAAAAGTGATCATTGTCCTGCTTTATACTGTGGTGAACAATGAGACTGATTATGCATATTGATGCAGGCTTAGCAATCATTCCGGCCTCTTAAAAAGTACTGGAACAAATTGGGAAAGCAGACAATAGGTGATCAGCTTCATGGCCTTCCACATAATGGCCACCAGGTGGAAGTGTAAGCTCACTTGCGTTTGCAACTTCCAAATCTCTGCAGAAGCTGTCATAGCTGCACCCCTCAGCTGATCAGTCACAGAAGCTCATGTATAGTATGCTGTGCAAACAAAACAACGATGTATAGAATACACAAAACACTGGAAAGGTTAACTCCTTGTGGAGCAGCCATTCATAATTTGGAGCTTGCTGTGCCTGCTGCCAGCGTAGGGTGCAAAGACGTGGAAGATTTACAGTTTTGGTATGAGCTGTGATGATTTTACTTGGTATTAACACACTGATAATGAAATAAATCTACTGTCTGAGGATAACAAATCGTCGGCTTCAAGAGGCAGAGTGCTCTATCAATGTAGAAACACAGCTATGTTTAAATAATTCATAATTGTATGAAGGCTGAGTCCAAATGGAGCTCAGATCTCAACTCATCATATCACCATGCGAACTGGGTCAGTTCACCCAGAGCAGGACGGCTGTGCTCAGTTAGCCATGTGAAGGGTGATGGGGGGCAGAGGTCATGGTGCTGATCTCAGGGCCATAAGACTAGTAGCGGGCCAGGGATCATTGGAGCTAACATGGCGTATTGGTGTGTTCAATTATCTCCAATCAGCTAAAAACATGTGGGTGATTCATAGAGACGTGTTGGGGGAGGGCCATAAGGAATAATTTGACACCTAATCTCATATTAATTAAAATACTGGGCTTTTGTTTTTATAGTCAGTGGTGAATCAACGTTTTTGTTGTTAAATGATTGCCCTTTTTTATGTTTGTTTTAAACTGGGCCAGAGTGAGTGCCAATCTAAAAGCCTAATGGCTAATAATTACATGAATGAGTAGAATAAAACTTTATTGGTGTCAAATGTTTGGCCTTTTCTGATTTTCTGGGTTGCAACTGATAGAAATATAGCACTAATAAACCTTATTACCCCCACTGTAATGTGCAGGTTTTGTTATGGTGAAATGATTTGCTAATATCAAATCTGTTGAAAAAGGACGTTTCCTTGTGAAGATGACAGGCGTATTAAAGCAGAACTATGTAACTGTAGCCTCAGGTGACAATGGTAAATGATAATATGTAGTGTAACAGCACAAGTAGGAAACTGACCTCAGTATGGTCAGTTAGTAGCAAAATCTAGCTAAAGTTTGCTAACATTAACAGTAAAACCCCATAGAAAGGGTTATTTGTAAAAGGAAGAATGTGTTGCTTCATCTTATAGGCATATATAGGCTCCAGACCCTCTCATTGAAGTATACTACTTTGTAGTAAAAAATGTAATGCATGATGTCAATAATCATAGAGACAGATCAAGGTAACCAACATTTATTTACCATTATCAACTTTACAATAAAACCAGTAACATCTGTCAACATTAGCAAAATAAAGAACAGAAATCAATCCAATGTATTTACAGAGACATAGCAGATTCAGGCTCACACACGACAGATAAACAACTCTGCTTCATATCAAACCGCAACAGTGAACATAGCAAGCTTAAGTGTTCTTTTTTTTCCACAGTAAGGTAAAAATCAAAATTGTCTATTTTTTTTTCTTTAAACAAACAAGTAATAGCTTCTCTGAATCTTTAAGATGGTTCTCTATAATACACCACAAAATACTTCAAATTTGGGTTAAAATATAGCAATGTAAAAAGTTGGCGAGTCTCTTAATTTTCTTATTTTATTTATTTTTTTCTTTATTCAACAGTCATTTCAAGTGGTGGTGGTGTCCTAGTATCTTATCTAGCTTTATTCCTTCAGCTAGGAGGCATCTTGATCTGCAGATTTTTAGGGAAAAGATGCTTTGACTCCATCCTTCTCCATCCATCCTCCATCCGTCTATACTTCATGGTGTCATTATCTCGCACTCTAGCCATTAAAATCCATTTTCCACACAGCGACCAACCCACAGTCTACAACTCAGTCCAGGTCCAGATGTCGAGCAGTAACCAGGGAAGTGATCTAGTGAATCTAGTCTGTCGTCTTGTTACCATGACGAAAAGTGGCACGTCAAAGGAGTCTCTCACATACATGTGTATATATTTACATATACATATATCCATATACATATGTATACATATACACATATATATATAAATATATATATATATATACTCTTAAATTTTCTCTCTCTCTCTCTTGAAAAACAGTTCACCCAGTTCATTGTGAGCTAAAGGTACAATCACTCTTTCTTTTCAGAGGGGGCGGGGGTCGAGCTGCTCTCCTCTGTTGGTTTCGTGGCCTCAGGGGCCGGAGCAGCTGCCTCCTTGGCCTCCTCCTTGGGGGGCTCCTCTTTAGCCGGCCCCTCCTCTGCCTTTGGGGCCTCGACCGCAGCGGCAGCCTCCTCCTTCTTCACCTCCTCCTCCTTCTTCTCCTCTGCAGGAGCAGCAGCTCCGTTCTCGGCGGGCTTCTCCTCAGCGGGGGTGGCGGCGGCAGCCTCGGCCGCAGCTTCCTCTTTGACAGCCTCGCTCTTCTTACTCTTCTTCAGATTCTTCAGTTTGAAGTTGAAGGACTTCTTCAGGGAGAACTTCTTCTTCTTTTTGGGGGTCTCCTTAGCTGCAGCCTCGCCTTCAGGTTTGTTTGCCTCTCCATCTGCAGCAGGCGCCGGCTCAATGGCGTCGCCTCCTGCGCCTGCTTCAGGCTCCTTGGCTGCCTCAGCTGAGCCGTTGGTGGCAGCAGCATCCCCGTCAGGCTTTGTAGAGACATCACCATTGGTTTTCACATGTCCATTCTCCTGAAAAAAAAAATAGGTTGTCACACAATAAGTCATGTGCTCCTAAAGCTTCACTTTCTGACACAGAAAATCATGTTTGTATTAAAAAACCTCTCTGCACATGCATAAGATACAAGGACGGCCGATTTGAGATGTGCATTTCTCATTTCTTCTCAGAGCATCGTCGTGCTCATCAATTAACCACCGGCTCAGAGGCGACGCCTTGCAGTACTCTAACCAGGTGATAGGCGGCGGTAGCGCCTCACAGACCGCCTCAGGTACCAGACAGACATCGGCTCAACAAAGACTGGAGCTCATCGATGGAAGGATAAAAACACTTCCAATTTATGTTTTTTTTTTACACGAATAACTATCCCAACATTTTAAATGCTCGATTAATACAGCTAATACAAAAGTAAAGTCTATTTTTTTTGTCACTTGATAATTAGCTATATGAATTTACATTCATAATGATTCAATAATGGTCTAAAGTATCAACTGTGTGACTAAATGTGACTCGTCTCACTTATATCAATTTTTGGAAAGTCCCACCTTGCAAAATAGGTGTGCAGACAACAGCCAGGTTTGTATTTTAAACAGGGAGGAGTAGTAGACTGCCTACGTGCGCCCAGGCGTCCCCCTCCCCCTTTAAACCTGGCACTGTCAACCACGTTGTGCGGATTTTGGGTTAGACCTCAGTCACAAATAAACACGCACTTGCTTTAAACTTTAACTCAACTTGTCAACGGAGATAAATATAGTAATAAACAACACGCTAGCTCTTTTTTTTAGAGTTTAGTTTTTCGGGAGTGCTCTGTGACCAACCCATCAGCGCGAGACAGGGATGCTGAAAGCCCCATCTGACTTGCCCAAAATGTCTTCACGTTTAACTTTTATCAATTCAGCGTCGACTAAATTAGTTAAACAAATTTTTTCGTGTGAGAAATTCAACTTTTATCGATTTCCACTTATCCCCTCCATTGAAAAAGAAAGAGTAATGGCGACCCGACTGAGTGCAATTACCTGTCCGTTGGTTTTGACAGCTGCAGCATCAGCGGCAGCAGCGTTTGCCTCCGCGGCCACGTCTCCCTTGGATGCCTGGGATCCCATTGTCTTCGGTGAGTTTTTGTGTTTTCTAAAGCAAATTAAAAAGAAAAACTAAAAAAGAGTGGTTTTCAGTTAATCCAACCCCAGGGCGAGTTACGTATCCAGAGGTGAAAGGATGAAAAGTGAGGTTTCTTTTTCTTCGAATGGCGGCAGCTACTTCCCCTCGGTTGCTCCTGTGCTCAGACTTGTCACCCCAGTAGAGACAGACCCTCTAAACTCAACACTGGTTGAACGCAACGCTTCAACATACAGCAGGTTCAAGGCGCCACCCGTGGGCGGGACCTGCTGAGGTCTGACCAATCACCGTACGGTCTAAGGGCAAGTCTAGCCAGCTCTGGCCAATCATCCCTTAATTGTCCCCGCCCCCCTCAGAGGACCCCCAGCAATGAAATCAATTCAGTTCAACTGAATCCGGTGTTTTATAGACGTGAAAGTAAGAAAACAACACTGACATGGCATCAGGATAAAAGATGAACATTTTCTCCATGAAATCCTTTTCTCTCCTTGTATCAGTGTGTGTCTGTTAGTGTGTGTGTGTGTGTGTGTGTGTGTGTGTGTGTTCATTTACTCCTGTTCTTATCATGTATTGTAAGTATTCAGTCAAAGATGAGGAATATCTACCAAGTTTAGGACATCTTGCTAGTAGTAAGGCAAGAATGAGGACTAATTAATAGTTTATTATTACATCATTTGCATGTGTGGGTATGTAAGTGTGTGCACGTGCCTATATAACAAATCTGTAATAGCAATAAATGAATGAGTTTTTAACTTGGTCTATTAACTCTGTAGCAACTGTAGCAATTTGCTTCCACAGCATCCAGATTAATTGATATCTTGTGAATGAATGGCAGCAGTTTCCACTATAAGGCTGCAACTAATGGTTATTTTCATTATCAATTGATCTGTAGGTTCTTTTTTCGATAAGTCGATTCGTTTCGTCCATAAAATGTCAGATTATAGTGAAAAATGCCTGAAGTTGATGTAATCAAACTGCTTGTTTTGGCCAACCAACAGTCCCAAACCCCCCAAATAGTCAATTCACTATCATTAAAGACTAAGAAAATTATTTTTTCCTGGCTTAAAAATGACATACATGATCAGTCAGTTATAAAAAAAAAAATGTTGCAGATTAATTTTCTGTTGATCGACTAATCAATTAATCAACTGATTGTTTCAGTTCTAGTTTCCTCTAAATGTCTCAGTTTGTGGCATGAAGTAATGCACTCCACTGCAACAGTTTCACTTTGGAGTATTTCTTAAGCAAGCAGGGACGTTTCTGAGTGTGTCTCTTTTGGTTTCAGTATCACCAGAGATGCTCATATCTTAAATCACAATCTGATTCAGCACTTAGGCAGAGTGTCAGTAAAATCTATTACAACAGCTGTTTCCAGAAGCATATGTTCATCAGATATATATACAGCTATGATTCAGGGTCCTGTTATGACATGGTAAGGCGATGTGTAGTTAATGGCATTAGCACTCAGTAACGTGGAGGTGTTTTCTCTGCCCTTTTTCATATAGCAAATGTTGAAATTTCCAAAAATGTTGATTTTATATGCTCTATCAATGCTTTAAAATCTCCAGAAACTGACTCATGCGACCAGTTTTCATTAGCTGCAGCTAGCCAGTTAGCACGGCATAGATTCGATAGGGACAAGGTCTCTCAGAAATTAGTGCAAAATATGTGACAGATGACGTGACACAGGACGGGAATTGTGACAAAATGCACGAGTGAAAAGTTCAGTATGTTGAAAAGGGGTGTACTACATGGAATCAATAACCTCTAGTCTGCAATTAAAAACAGATATCTTCATGGCAAAATGTCACTCCTATGACAACCTACTTTTCAAGACTTAAAAATAATAAATGTACCCTAGTGCCTTATTTATTTAAGTACTTTTACTTTCTTGTTAATATTTGGAGAATGTCAAAATTGTAAGACATACTATTGTAAATGTCAGATCAAATGATCTATGTGCTTATTTGGTAGATGTGTTCCTGTTGCTCTGCATTATAATTTATTCTTGTCTTTTGTTTTGCCTACATACTTGTTTTCTTTTAAAAAAATGTGTATTATTGTCTATATTGTTGTCCAAGTTAAGGTGTGATAAAAAAAAAAATCAATACTTATATTGTGCAAAAAAAGAGAAAAGTTCAGTAGAAAGGATTTTAAAATGTATGTTACTTAAGAGTTTCTTGCATCTATTCTCCCCCTCTCTCCAGGCACATCCTTCCCCTGTCTGTCTATCTGTCCCCGCCAGCTGAATAGTAAAATGGACCCACTTTTGTCAAACAATGGTGAATTAGGGTTTAATCTATTGTCCAATGTTGTGCTCTCATTGTAGACATGGGGACACATATTTTGCTTGTTTGACTGGAGAACAGGATCAGCGTTGGGACTAATAGCGTGTCACGCTGTCTCCTCATGGCTCCATGACTAGATTTGTTGTTCACTTCCGCTTGTCAACAACATACCAGTAGCAAAAAATATGTCAGTCATGATCATGCACATTCCACCTGACCATTTTCTCCCACACACATTCCTCGCGACAGCTGTTAACGTTGCAAAAAACTGGTTAAGGGAGGAAAAGACTTCAGTGTTCAATGTCACAAAATGATCTTTACTGCGACCAAACAGCCTAATTGATTTTGCAAGACTGGGGAACATTGGAATGCTTGTCAGTGGCCCGTCTTCATGCTACATCCATAAGCTCTCCACTTTACATGTAAGTCAATATAATCAGTGCAACAGAAAAGAAGTGACTCTTGCATAATGGCCACATTATATAATTATTAAAAAAACGTGTTTATAATGCAGTTAAGACAGTTATGTGAGTATTTCAGAGTCCATGCAAACTTTCTATTAATGTGGTAAAGATCATATTGTAAATTCCACTTTATATAAGTTGAAGTATTTTGCCGTAACATACAGTTCACATCAACAGACCAGTATAGGCATGTATATACACTACACGCACGTGGACACATGAACAAAGAATGGGAACACCTGAACGTTACACCTGTATGTATTTGCTGAACAGCTCATACTAAAACAATTGACGTTAGCTTAGCATAACGACTGGAAGCAGTGGGAGACAGCTAGCTCTGTCCAAAGGTTAATAAAAAGATCAAGCCACCAGCACCTCTAAAAATGACTAATTAACACATCATATCTCTGTTGTTGACGACAAGTTATGGTTTAATGTGCTGGACTATTTTCTGGCCGGGGGCAGTGACTTCATGTATTCTTCGCTGGTTGCCTAGCAGCCTTACAGTGACAATAAGACTCCAGAAAGTCACTACTAGGTGCTGGAAGGCGGATTTTGTTACCTTAGACAGAGCCAGACTAGCTGTTTCTTTATGCTAAGCTAAGCTAACCGTGTCCTGGGTGTAGATTTATATTTAATGGACAAACTTAGCTTAGTTCTCTTAGCTTCTCAGCTAACTCTCAGCAAGAGAGTGAATACACATATTTCCCAAAAATATCTAATAATTTCATTAATATGCTGCTAGAACCTACAGCCAACACTCTTCTGGAAAGTCTTTCCACACCAAACTTAGAAAATCATTTCTTTATGGACCTCGCTAGTTTGTGCACAGGAGCATTGTCAGGTTGAAATAGGATAGGGTCTTCCTCAAACTGTTGCCACAAAGATGAACGCACACTATTGTCTCACTATTATTGTATGCTATAGCGTTATTTCCCTCAACTGGATCTGAGGGACCCATAGCCAAAACAAGGAAAAACAGGCCCTAGAGTCTCCACATACTTTTGTTAGAGGTGTGAATATTTCTCAAGTGGACTCTGAAGAGAAGTAAATCGCAGTAAATGGCAGCAGGAGTCGACACAAGGAGTATGGAAGATGTGACTGTGAAGAAAACTTGCTGATAGGATGATTATGTTACGGTGAAGAATAATAGCTGATTGAAATCATAAAGTGAGCGGACACACACACAAAAAAAACTTTTATTCATGTCTATTATTCACAAAAGTCTGTAATTCTTGCCTTCTCTTCCAATTTGAATAAGTAGCAGCACTTCACTAATGTTAACAGGAGTATTATGGGGAGTTGTAACTGCTGTATTAGCAGACTGGGATTTTATATGCATCTAAATGTGATAAAACATCAATGCAGTGCGCATAAACTCTACTGTTGTTAAACCTTGAATGTATTACAATACATCAGAGTCGTTTCTAGTTTCCTTCAATCTGTGTTACTCTGCGGTCGCTGTGCTCGCTTCATAGCAGTCACACAGAGTACAACCTTTTCTCACACACGTATCACGCTGTATCTATCTATCTGGCCTTGTAAATGTAATTATAATGTGTCCACTGTGTACTGTGGAATGCCTGGCACGCAGGCCCACCCGTCTCCTCAAGCCATCTTCTCCTGTGAATGGGCTTCTTCAGCCTGCCTGAGGTAACTCAGCCCTGGTGGTGGGGTGAGGGGGGAACCATCATGGTTAACTTTTACAGATGGAACTACATCAAATGCCCCTTTCTTCTTCTTCTTCTTCCATGAAAACCCAGTCCCTGTGTAATGGTAATGACAACAGTGTTGATGGCGGTGACTGGCTCACTGGCTCATAATCTCCTTATCACTGCTCTTGACACTTTCCTCTGTGTAATGTGTGCCTGTGTGTGTTTGCACATGTGCATCTGTGTGTTATGTGCATATAAGGGAAGCATTGTCATGGGACCAGTGAGCGTCACGGGCTGAAAGGCACAGAGAAGCAATCCTTCACACTTTATGCGCACACACAAAGCAAGGAGGGCATCAGCTGTGACAGAGTTCATATAGATTTGCTGAGGGTTGGAATGCAGAGAGGAGGAGAAAGAGGAGGAGGAGGGTTTCTGATCTGTATGAGAGAGCCGAGGCCTTAGATGGGAAGAAAAAGACGGTGGGGGAGAAAGAAGACAGCCAGAGGTAGAGGCTGTCACATCATTGTTTGGATGTGACTGGCGACGGAATGACGTGCTGATAGCTAAGTGATAGCATTAGGTGTGGCCACCCCAGGGGATGTGATAAAAGGTCATTAAACAACTGCTAAAACCCCCCACCACATATACAAATATTCTGGGATTGGGAGGAGGAGGACAAGATGGAGGAAAAAATGTCAGACGAGAATGCAGTAAAAAAAAACTGGGAATGGAAGAGTCATGTTTAAGGATGAAAGGACATTTCTTCTTAAGTTACTCAGTAACAACTAGCTAGTTTCAGAGTAGTGATTTACTAAACTGACTTGACTACACAATTAATGTTTGAGTTTTCTGAGGATCATTGCATGAATCATGGACACAATTTTTAGTGGCCTGCTGTTTCAGGTAGGTAAACCACCGATGACATTCTACCTTCGTCCGAGGAAGTCACCTAACTCCCTCGTGGCTGTGTGTTTTCCTGGTGTGCAGGTACTTTCCAGTCAAGCAGCAGTGTCACGGTAAACACAGACGAAGTGAGGAAACTGAAAGTATGATGTCATCTTCACAAAGGCATCCAACATCCACCAATATGAAACAGATCATTTCATTTTCATGATGGGACTTTGAAAGTCCCCAGCTTTCATTTGTATCCCTTTGACACAACATAGAATGATTTATAAGTGATGGTCCAGACTTAAATGATGGACAAATTGTATTGCTGCAAATCAAAAGGTTCAGTTGAGTGTTCACGGTTTGCAAAACCAAAGACTTGCCATTAACTCCATTGAAGCTTCAAAGAGCAGATATCAGATACGTTTCTCAGCCTGAACCGGTCATTCACCACCAGTCACTTCAAACTGCTGGAAAAGGATTATCAGGAACTTATTGGAAGCCTAATAGAGCCAATCATAGCATTCAACTTTCTCCATTGCTTGCCGTCATCTAGTCACATTATGCTGAACTGCTCAGCCTCAGGGGACACTCCAAGTTTTCCCTGCCCTTTGACCCTTGGCCTACTACCACACTTTGATTGCATGACTGGAGGTCGTTGCCTGAGGCTCGGCATACAGCTTTGCCCCACTGTGGGAATGCTTCATATCTGGGTCACTGTTACCTGCCCTCGTGTCTTTTATCCTGTGGCAGTCGCAATTTATTTTCATGTCATCACATAGCTCCTTCTTTTAAGCTGTGTATGTAACCCCACCCCCTCACTCTCTTTTTGTCTGCAGTCAATGAAGCTTTGTGTATGTATTCCTAGATGTTGAGCTGTGGGTGAGCTCCGTCTTGCAAAGGCTCCATTGTTCTGCACTTCATCACCCTATGGATGAGCATCACAAGTCCGCCTGGAGGGGTAGAGAAGAGGTAGCACTCGGTGGGTAAAGACTGGGCCAAAGGATTATGGGTATTAAATCAGCAGAAACGGAGCTGATCACTGGAGAGAGTGCGCTAAAAGCTCATGAATGGCTGCTTCCTTTTACTCTTTCTGGACGATGCCATCATAAACAAACAAGCAATTTGATGTTTGGCTGATTAAACTCAAAATTTTTGAAATGCATACAGTCCCTGTACTGGATTATTTTCAGCCATTTTAATTAAAGCCAGCCTAGCTGCGGTCAATATCTCTTAAATGCTCGCTCAGTCATTTAAGCACTGACTCCCAGACCTTGTGGAGGGACAATAGATAGCATATGGCGTGGTGTTTGAGCTGACAGATGTCCACGCTGGACAAATAGAGAGCAGGAAAGAAAAATAATCATGACTTTAGCTTTGAGCTGCTGGGGTGGCCAGAGGTCAAGGGGGGTCAGAGTTGAGGGGCAAACAACAATGGCGCAAGGAAATGCGGAGGCGGGGTGTTGTAGTACACCAGTCTTGTTAAATACCAGTTAAGAAGGTCACATTAACATGTTGTGTGGAGTGACAAAGAAGCAGTCTGACTTTACAGTACAAGACTTTATTGTCCTCCTTTTTCTGGGATTGACAGGTTTCGGTATTGACAAGGAAATTATAACAATATCAAAAAGTCAATAAGCAGTTTCAGAGAAGTGTTTGGGACTTTCCATGTACAACCCAAATACTACTGTTGACCCATTTAGACCATTAGATCACCCTCCCAAGCACACTCATGACATTTTACTTTCACTTTCTGTCCACTTCTTCTTTCTCCATCTCTCATCAATTTATGATCAGAGAGGGGGAATCCCAATGGGGATTTCTTTAGAGAAAGTGTGTATGTATCACAGTGTAAATACTGTACAAGAGAGAAGATGTGCTGCCTGCTTAAACAATGGGAACACTTCTAGCATTTTTATAGTTTTACTGTAAGTGATTTTGAATAGGCCTACATTTCCAGGAAATAACGCAGTTTGTCATAAATGTGGAATTTCAGCCTCGCTGTTACTCACCAACGAAGAAATTACCAGACTCAGCTTCCCAGTCTGTCTTTGTCTAACATACTGTATACACACACACACACGCGCGCCTGGCACTTGCAGCACTGGAAATGGTGTCAGCCCAGTATAAATCCCTTTTGACATATGAGCATGCCAGTGACCTTATTACCATGACAACAGTTTCTACAGGATGATAACGTTGTGGCAATGCTGACACAATATGACACAACAACGCGGACATTTATTGTGCGATGTGTTGCTGAGAGGTGAATGCCTCGCTTTTGATTTTCCTTTTCTTCCTTTTCTCTCTTCCGCTCGCCTCTTGTGGTTCACGTCTTTTTTCTTTACTTGCCCCATTTTCCTGTTTCCCTCTCTCTCTCTCTCGTTCTCTCTCTGTGTGTTGGGTAATGTGTAATGCATTTGGAGAATTCAGGTATATGGAAAAGTCTTTGAGCTAGAGAGAAAAGCATCCTTCCAGCAGCTTTCAAAACAAGATTGATATAAAGGTAGGTCAGGCCTATCTCCGGGCTTATGAGCTCTCACTTTCCCCAGTGTCTGTGTGTGTGTGTGTGTGTGTGTGTGTTTCAAATCTGTGTACACCCACGCGAAAGCCTAAAATAAATGCTTCTTTCATACATGTGCACGCATTCAGTAGAACTGAACAACACATCCACCCCCTCCCTTTTCCTCTTCTGCCTCCTCCTCTCTCCTTCACTTTCCTCCATCCATCCTGAGAGAGAGAGAGACGGAGAGAATGTCAGAGCAAAGTAGGGGAATGGGAAGACCAGGAAAGAGAGAAAATCTGGGTTTTGCATGCTATATTGACCAAAACTATGAGAGTCTTAGGCTTGGTTTGTCTTTTTGTGTGTATCTCCCAAACGTGAGGAGGGCAGGCAGCTTCCAGGAAAGAGAGAATAAAATGGAGACACTGCATTTGTGAAATGTTTTACAGACTGTAGGACCACAGCTGGGTATTCAATATGGGAGCTCAGCTCAATTAATTTTATATTAAAGGTGCACTTCATCCATTTTACTCTTGAAGTTCAGTTTACTTTCTCAGTTAGCAAAAACAGTAACAGCATAATGTCTTTTGTGGCTCTGGACGGAGCTTTCCAAAGTTTGACAAAATAACCCTGATGATGTCATCATCACATTGAAAGATGTTATCTAGTTGCATTATTGGAAATCTAGTTTCCTGTGACAGTCCGGATGGGGATTCGGCGGTGTTACGCTAGTAGCGGCTAATGTAGCCTGGAGCCGCAAGCCTCAAACAGAGATGAGGAGCAGGCTACTATTTTCTAACTCCACCCCCCACCCCCGAGATTTTTTTCATTTTCAAACAACCAAAGCTGACTCAAATTACATCATTTGAGGAAATTTATCATATTTCACACAGTTCCCTCTTGAGCCTCAAAAGGCACACCTTGATGTGTGTACAATCGGTGGAGTTCCCCTTTAAGAGGAAGATGTGGTTGTCAACACCATTAAAACTCCACCTACTACTTTCCTATCTACTTCCTACTTTCACTTTATTTGGTTGAATTACATAACAGGTTTCCAGCGCATGTTCACCCACTCTGAACAATTGACGTTATTAGTTTTTATCAAAGCCAGCAAATATTATTGTTGAATGCTGCATGTTGAAACAGTGTAGATATGCTGTAGCATCAAAATGAAAGTTGAGATAATGTCCATTGTCCTCTTTAGCTGCAACTTGCATCTTTCTAGGAAGTCAGTCCCCTAATTTACATTACATCATAGGTAAAAAGTTTTCAAAGCTGTTTTGAAATGAGTCTCAAATTTAAGATCATTTTGGATGATGCAGAGCTTTGCCACCACCTGCACATTTCCATCTGTCAAATCCTTGCTGGGAATCCGTTGACATTTGCACGCATTGCACGCATGCACCTTGATAGCTGACTTCATTTACACACCTCGTCACCTCGCCAGTCAGAAGGAATTCATTCAGAACTCAAAAAGAGAGGGAGCGAGAGGTAGGTAGCGGGGGATGGATGGATGGGCGGTGAGTCAGAGGGGAGATGGAGGCAGAGAGAAGAGAGGGAGAGGTGCTGATGAATGGGTTGATGGCACACTGACCCACTAATGTTGCAGCTGCATTGCCAGTGGCTCTGCCTGGCCTGGTAAAACACACACATACTCACAGTGATAAATGCACATCCACATGAAAATTAATAAGCCCTTTTGACTGGACTACTCCTTTACATGTCAAGGGCTTTTTTTGGACAAAGATTTGAAGCCACTTTGATGCACTTGTGCATCATGTGCATTTCCACTGTTACACTTTTGAATATGTGCTGCTGAATTAAGCATGGAAACTGCACACTGGCACACTTCTGCTAATATCTGTCTGCTGTTAAAGGTCATGGAATGGAGGAAAGGGTGCTGTGCCCGCACAGGAAACACACACACACCAGGTTTCTAAATCTGTCACATATATTTTTGGGTTGGAACGCCTAATGAGTTTCAGAGTATATGGTCTTTTGTCTTGACAGTGCAGGGCGAGAGCAACTTCATTTCAAGTTTAAAACATCATCTGAGTATGATCATCATGTGATGTTTTCAAGTCATTTGAAAGCCCCCGAGCCTAAATGTGACATGTAGCGTAGGCTGTAGCTTAGGTTCAGAAGCTGTTTTATTAAAAAGCTGTAGTAATATTGTTATATGAGTTTTTATAGGGGTATCTCTATGTAAAGAAAAGAAATCTAAAAAGAAAATCTAAATGTGAAATCTAAATTGTACTATTTGAGTTATACTTGAAATGAAAGGATCTCTGAAATTATGTTTTATACACAAACACACAACAAAAAACCATGATGACACATATCCCCAGGGAGAGAGGAATCACACACACACACACACACACACACACACACACACACACAGAGTGTGCAGTATTAGGATGTGATGTGACTGAGAGCTAGTGACAGGTCGGTGCGAGAAGGCTGGCTGGATGTGTGCTCTTTCAGGGTGGCTTGACACTGCCCCTTTAATATCACCATTAGAGACCTTCCACAATGAAAACACACACCAGTGGGATGATCTCCTTTCTGAAAAAAAAAATAGGCCAGACAGGGTGTTGAGGACTCAGTGAAAGCAGGGTCTTTGTTTGTATTTGTACTTGTTAGCGCTATAAAACGTTTCATCATCTCATTTGGTGTGAATAAACAGAAGAGGGAGGTGAGACAGGTTCTCTGCCGGCCATATGGGGCTTTAGCCGACAGTGCTGCTTACATAAGATAAGGCAGTCAGCTGCTTAGGGGGGGAATAAAGATGCACTATGTAAACCCAAGACATCAAACCACACCATCCCCAGTCTAACCCATCCCGGGGCCATAGAGACCGCCGGCAGGTCACATGGTTTCCGAAGAATGTGGAGAATCTGTATCATTCTCAGTATGAGGGGAATTTGTTTAGCATGTGGCCTGCATGACGGTGAGGTAATGAGGTCAAGTATGGGTGATGGAAGAAGGCAGCATTGGAGGGAAAATGTCAACCTGTAAGAAAAGGGCACTGGCACAAAAGCTACAGTAGCATGGCTGCCCTTGGCATCAACCCACACACACACATCGACTTTGCCCTCCCAGCACACCCTCTAGGCTGGCACATGGAGCGGTGGGGGGAGGGAGGCTGCATGCCCAAAGATGAGACTGAAAAGAGAGTGCAATTCGGGGGACGGCAAGATGGCTGCGCGGCTCAGCCTGCCTGTCTCACTCCTGTTAAATTAAAGACTGTGTACGAGCCAAACTGTTAAACTAGACACACTGCGTGGAATAATTCATTTGCTGAGATCAGAACATCTGCAGCTTCGCCATCAGCAACCACAGACCGTGCTTTAGAAAATCACATACTGGTGCAAATCCCAAAATGATTCCTGGTGGATCGTTTTTACTGGAAATGCTTTCAAGTCTTAATGCAGATTATGCACCTTTGAAATGGCGCCTAAAAGACATGTAGAATTTGATCTTTACCTTTGGCACAATATGTGCACAGTTAAGCATTTTTTGGGGGGGCGGGGGATGTTGCGCTACAGGCTATTGATTATATAAATTGTAGTAAAGAGAACTGACAACCAGGAAGCTGTCTTTGCTGGTAATCAGCAAAGACAGAGAGAGAGAGAGACGGAGGGGTACTTTGTGGAGAAGTGTTGACCTAATTCTGTGCAAATGGCTGCTCGTGTGATACAGACAGACAGAATTGTTAGTGCTATATATTTTAATGAGACTGAGACTGGGGTTGAGCCAGGCTTGTGTGTGTGTGTGTGTGTGTGTGTGTGTGTGTTAAGATTGTGCACACATACTGTATGTAATCTATGCATGTGTTCAAATATGATATGGTATATATCATATTTGCTATCCTGCTTAAAAATGTGTGTATCTGGCTGTTGGGGGAGGAGAGACAGTGCTGCAAAAAGGAGTAAGGGGAGAAACTGGAAACAAATTCATCCATTTAGTTGAACAAATTGAGTGTTTAGGGTTTGAGTTTTTGAAATTTTAGGAATATAATGGCATTTTGAGAAATCTAGACCAAATGGTAGGAGGGATTTTGCTCAATTCTGTGGAGAAGTCAGAGTGTAAGTAAATATGAAAAATAGGATACTTTGCATAAATATGGCAGACCAATGTTTATGGTTGTGGTGGAAGCCACTTTTACATTAGCAAAACAGGGGGAAATACATTTTTTAGGACACAGTGGAAGGATAACACACACGCAGAAAACTTGAAATAAATATCTGTCTGTCATTCGTCTTTTCTCTCTTTGTCTTTCTCTATCTCTTGTTACCTGTCCTCCAAGCTGACAGAATCATACGTGGCACCAATTATTCAGCCTGTCAACTGGAGGAGAGCAAAGCCAGAGGAAGTCAAAATGACAGCAGGGCATCTCCTTACCCTCCACTGTGGGGTTGGAAGCTCTCACGGTATCAGAGATACACATCTCTGATCTGTGTGTGTGTGTGTGTGTGTGTGTGTGTGTCTAACACTAAACCAACACAGTACATCAGAACATTACTGACCTTTTAGCTACAGTGGCAGCGTGGCTGTATAGAGATGGCAATGTTGGTCGGTCGTTCCACCACTTTGGTCCAAACTAAAATATCTCACAATTGGATGAAATGTTGTACAGTCATTCATGGTCCCTAGAAGATGGATCCTAATAACTTTGGTAATCGCCTGATTTTTCCTCTAGCGCCACCATGAGGTTGACATTTGTGGTTTTACATTAAATGTCTCAAAAATTATTGAAAGGACTGCCATAAAATCCAACACAGACATCCATGTTCCCCTCAGGATGAATTGTAAAAACTTAAGTGATCCCCTGACTTTTTCATCTGGTGCCATCATAAAGTCCAGTTTGTCCAACAGAGCACCGAGGTTCTGCTCCAAACAACTAAAAATCCAGCCTGGGAACATGGCCTTACTCAACAGTATCACTCACTCCATATGTTTAAAGTAAGGACAATACTTTTTAACAAAACAATCTAATATCTTTGTTTATTTGATATTTTTGTTTTTAGGAGACTTTAATGAACAGCATTTCCCATAAGCCCTGGACCATTCACGGGTTAGACCTCAACAAAAGAGACAGGTCCATTGGCAAGTCAGGTGTCTGCAGCTTGTTCAGATATGTTTTTACTAACAGCAGCAAAGAGGATGCCAATTTGTCTTCGAATATGGAAAGTAAACCCCAGGAACATGCCTCATTTTTTTCCCAAAAAAGACATCTGACAGAAATGTTAAATGAGAGATTACAGTTACAGAACCAAGTGGAACAGAGGCTAAGCTGGAGGTGACACCATGACTTCAGCACTCTTTGCTTTGGTTTATAACCAAACACAAGCAAAACTAAAGCCATTCCCATCAGCCTCAGCCTTGTGTGTTCAGTGCTAATTAGCAAATGTTAGCATGCTAACTCACTAAGTAGGAGTGACTCACTAAACTAAGATGGTGAACTTGGTAAACATGACAACTGCTAAACATGAGCATGTTAGCATTATTATTGTGAGCATGTTAGCATGCTGGTGTTAGCATTGAGCACTGTTAGCATTTAGCCGGACTGTTGTTGAATCTGCTATCTGACCTAATCTAACAAAATAAAACAATGCAGATTTTTTAATGTGCATTTGATACATCATTGGTCACAGATTGCTTATGGAAAGGTCTTAACCTGAACCGAGCACAGTGCAATATTTAAATTGGATTCCACACAAGTAACCATAAATATGAATTATTACTATTGTTAAGCTGGACTTTAGAGTGCCATTATCTTAATGCTACTGCAGAAGCTTTTCCATCTTGCCAAGAATAAAACCTGATGAACTGTAACTGCGTTGCATTCAAGTTGTCACATTAAATGATACTGAATATCAGCACAAAACATCTGCTATTGGCAGTTTCAGCACTGGTCATGAAAATCATTATCAACACAACACCAGTCTGTGTTTGTGTGAGCATTCTAAGATCTGCGCCAGACCTCTCTGCACCCTTTATTTAAATGGTTATAAAGCGCCAAAGTGAAACCAAACAAATACTTTTGCTTTCCAAATGAGGGTCTATTTTTGAAGTGCAGCCACCAGAAGTGAAAAAACGGCCATGATCTGCTGTTGGCAATCAACAGATGGCTGATTAGCATTTCCAAATCTGCAGTCAAACTCTGGAATGAAATGGGGAATGATTGGAATTCAGCTAGAGACTTTATCTGCTCACACACACCATCGAGCAGTCTCTTTCTCTTGCCTTTCCTCCTTTTGATTATCAAGTAAAACATTATTGTGATGGCTCATTGATCGCCTGTGAGTTTCACACAGATAGACAATATTTATGGTGGTGTGCCCGTGGAAAAACACACACGAGAGCAGCGCAATTTACTTCTCCTTTCACACTGCTACCTCCTCATCTATAACACACACACACACACACACACACACACACACACACACACACACACACACACACTCTCTCTCTCTCTCTATGCTGACACTTTGCTCCCTCTCATTCTGTCTCTCTATCTCGTTCACCCTCTTCCATATCACTTTCCAATCAGCTAAATTCCCCTGGCACAGCTGAATAATGTGTCATCATTCACTATAGCAAGTGCCTGCACGCACACACACACACACACACACACACACACACACCCATACACACACTTACACACACACTGGTCCTGTCCTATAATGTCATTATGGCACCCACTGAGTCAAATTACACTGAATCAATAGGTCTTGTTTATCAGTTGGGGGCCTCCCTGCTCTCAATTACAGCCCAGGGGAACGTCTAGGGAGGGGAGCACGTGTGTGCACGTATTACGGTGCGCATGTGTGTGTGTGAGGTCTCTTTAAAGATGGCCCTGGTGTTATCAGCGGCCGGGGTGCCTCTATGTGACTCTGTGTAAAGGAACTATTGTGAGTTTGTGTGGACAGTCCCTTTGCATGGGGGATGACAACAACAACAACATCAAGGCAGATATTGCCAGTAGCCAGATAAGCTAACTGACTCCCTGACTGTCTCAGTGAAAAGCCCATTGAGATGCAGCGCAGCGTCTGAGAAGCGGCACACAACAATGAGGAGAATGTTAATGGCTTGGTTTTTTGACTGCAAGGTAAACAGCACACCCCCCGAATGCCTTCTAGCATTCATTCTGCCACATTATCACACGCCACACAATGCAGCTGTTATAGGATTCAGTGATAAACATTCCTGGAATCGCAGGCAGCGTTCGCAGAACACGGTTAACACTCGGATGATGCCAGCAGGAGGGGTTATTCTAAATTAACACAAGGGAGGGATGCACAGGTAAAAACTCACTTGTTGATTGATTGAGCGATACAGAGAGAGATATCAATCTGACTGCAGTCAGTTCAGTCCTTGAACTTACTCATTGCCAAAATGAGAATGCAAAACCTGAAATAGACTCAACTTCTAGGAACAAAGTGGAATAATGACTTATGACTGGCAAGATATTATTTGGTCAATATGATAAATTATAAGGCGTAGGTCACCTACGCCCACTATTAGCTTGAAGGGAACAGATCTGCAAAAATGAACAATAATATTCATTCCTGCCAGTCGAAATCCATATAAATCTGCAGGATGTGTGAAATGTTTACAGCTAGGGAGCTTATATCTTGGGTTTGTTACATTCAAATCCCTCATTTCAACGGTACCTGTCGACACCGTGTCTTTTGCCACTCAAAAACAACATCATGTGTAATGTAATAATGGGGATAAACAGCACAGTAATGTTACTAAGGTGCAATGCGAGGGTGTTTCTCTGGGAGCTTCTCTACTCTATCCTAGGGATGGGTCCTATTGCATTTGTGCTCTGCGTGCATTTTCAGATGATGATTCGTCAGGTGAGTTACTTTATCCAGGTGACACCAGATTATACCATATCAGTTCATTCATTTTGGGTTTTTAGTGGCAAAGGTATTGCAATCACTATAGAGGCATTCTGGGTGGGCTGCAGTGATTGACAGCCAAGGTGATGAACCCTTCCCATGGGGGGTCGGTGAACCCTTGTGTGGACACATTCACAGACAAGCAATTAGCACATTGAATACAGACAGCCAATTAGAGCACCACTGTTAAGCCCCCCTGTATGCAAATCAGAGCAGGAATTTGCAGAAAAGCACTCAAGTGCGAAAGTATCGGCAGCAGAATTGTAAAATGAATGCAGATGTAATTAGGACGCCGCAGAAGAGTGGAACTGGATGAGGAATATATGTGTGTTTAATAAAAGAGAGGAATCCAAATTATGAGTGTGGGAAGAAAGCAGAGTGATAAAGGGAGGGGTGGGAGATTAAGAAAGACGAAGCAAGGCGAAGGACAAGAGGGTGAGGGGGTGGAAACGGAGCAGAAGAAGAAAAAGAATTAGAAGAAGAAGAAGAGATACTTGGTTGAAACATTGAGACGTAGTGAAACAGGCCTCCAGTCACCCTCCATACTAATGCAGCTCGCTGTATATTTATAGGGCGTGCAGGGTGTGTTTGAGTGTGGGACTGTATGCAGGTGCAGAGTCTAGGCATTCCTTTTGAACATATAGACCAGATTGCATGTGTGTGCATGCGAGGATAAATCCAGCTGCAGAGACTTGATGAAAAACCTGCCATTGTGTTGAATTTTGTATGAGATCACGTCATCACTTGAAAGACGTGTCATGGCACAGCGCGACACCTCTAACACCTTCGAGATGTGCGCGCACACACACACCTATCTTTTTCCTTCCCTTGGGTTTCAAGAAATGAAGCGCACTGCACATGTCCTAGCACATATAACATGTAGTATATTATTATATGGTTTTGTGAGGTTGTTTCTGTCCGCGGTTGACGCCTGTCATGTCATTAGTTCATGCGTTGAGCCGCTCATCACATGTACCGTACTCATGTTCGGTAATCTCAGCATGTCATACTCAGCTGCCTGACTCGAGCTGTGGCTTAGCGGAGACTGAGTATATCTGTGGTAATGGGATTGAGCTCATGATGGTAAATCCAGTCACATCAATGGTATTTCGTTCTTTTAATTTTCTATCAATTTGGCCCTTTCTGTTTGAATATGTTGTTACTGGCAAAAATGTCATTTGGTCTAAAGAAATCTTGTAAAATAAATTTCCAAGTGATATGAGCAGCTAGATGACTATTTGTTTCCAGTGTTTTAATTATTATTTTTTCTAATAAAAAAAAAGCTGTATCACTTCAGTACTAATTAATTCAATCAATTAAATTACACTTTTTGTTTTGACATTTTTGAAATAGGGTTACCACGTCATTTCTTGTTTGTTGAATCTGCTCCCAGCCAAGAAAGAGCTTGGCGCATAATTCCCCGTAAAACCACAACTTGTTGTTTTTTACACTTCAGTTATTTATGGATTAAACAAATGAGATATTAAGTGTAACCTTAGGCTGTTTTTGTTACCTACCTACTGGACAGAACCAGGCTAGCTGTTTCCCCCTGTTTCCAGTCTTTATGCTAGGCTAGGCTAAGCTAAGCTAACGGTCTCCAGGCTCCAGCTTCATATTGAACGGATAGATATGAGGGCGGTATCAATCTTCTCATCTGACTCTTGGCAAGAAACCGAATAAGCACATTTCCCAAAAACTCTGATATCAAATGAAATCATGAAAGAAGTTGTTGTTTTGCATTTGAATCTAGAAAATGTATCCCATTGCTCCATTCCTAGTAGCATTTCTTTTTAATTTTTGAGACTTTCAAGATACATTGTTGTGGATTCCTTTTATCTGTCTAATCCTCTGTTTACGTCTGGTCTCTCTCTGCCCTGCCTCATATCTCCCCCTCCATCCTTCTTCCATCCTGTGTATTGACTCCCTGTATAGTCTGTCTGTTGACCGAGAAAGTAAACAGTGGAATGAATGTGCGGGTCACCGTCAGGGTCACTTTCTCTGCAACCTTTCCTCTCCTCCCACAGTCCATCCTTTGCTCCCTCTGGCCCCATCGCCCCATCCTTCCCCTGCCCCCCTGATTATATGCTGGTAATGAGAGGTCTAGACATGCTTGATCAGGATTAAGGCCCGGGAAGGCAGACAGGCAGAGCGAGGTCAAGCAGGGAGAGGCAGCTTTAGCTTGGACACATACACCCCTGTGGGCCTGGGATGGGCACCAAAAGGCCCAGCCAGAGGTTTTTGAGGAACATTTAAGGGTCATAGAGAGGGAGAGGAATTAGGAGATAGAGGGGATGAACAAATGTAGCCATCATAGAAGTCCTTCTTTCTGCAGGCTCGCTGTGAGCTGATGCTCCACTGGTGTGCGAATATTAGGACACAACAGACTTGTAGTGCTGCAGTGGGATGGCATTGTGGAAGGAGAAACTGTCTTGATGACTGAAAGATGGAAGCCTTTTAATTTCACTTTCAGTCAACAGACATGTATCTGTTGAAGTGTCCAATAGCAAATAACCGAGTACATACACAAATTTTAAGCAAATTTCTGCACAATAAAATGTTTTTTCAATCTGTGGATGTTTCAATCTACATAATTTATACAAATATATTTTCCATCTACTTTCATTACATGTTCTCATTTTCGATATGCAAACGTTTCCCCCTCGGCCAAGTGTTTATGCATACATTGAATATGTGCAAGGGTGCAGTAGTAAGGTTGTGGGTTTTAATCCAGAACCGGCCGGCTGGAGCCTTAGTGGGGTGCTTGCATGTTCTCTCAGCGTCTGCATGAGCTTCCTCCCACAGTCTAAAGAAAACTTGCAGTTAATTGGCATTGATCATAGCTGTAAATGGTCGTCTGTTTATGTGTGTCAGCCCTGTGACTGACTAACGACCTGTCCAGGGTGTAGCCAGGGTGATGGATAAAGTAGGTATAAGAACAGGTGAATGGAAACATACCTAATAAGAAGCAGGACCGGCCAGTGCCTCCAGAAGGTGATCATGTTAAGACAAACGTTAAAAAAAATATCAATAACATTTTGACTGCATTAAATTTTCTCTTAAATGAGAACTGAATAAACTAAGCTTAGGTAAAAGATAGGTAAATTCTAGGACACGCTCATCTGTTTTTCATTTGCAATGTATTTGAACTACAGCCATGACATTTTAACCGTTCCATCTGTGTTTATTGACTCTTCCCTTTTCAGGTGCATGCAAATGAATGTGAGTGTGTTTGAGGTACAGGCCACCAGCTGTTGACATAGCTTTCAGTCCACTGGGAATTCTCTTCTACAGAAGGGATGACACTTCGCCAGCATCCAATTCCCATCCCCATCCTCAGAGCTCCCAGATGGATCTGATTTATGGTCATTCCTAAACATCCAGGAGAGGACAGGGATACAGACACTGGGAGTGTCCGGGCAGTGACAGGATCCTAGGTAAAATTATATGGACTGACTGGGAAAATAGCTTCCAGCAAGAGGATAATTCTGAATTTAACCCTTGTCACCTTTTATTTTGGAACCAGAATGGTCCAGAGAGAGAACATTGCCCTTCTACTGGATGACAGGATGGACAGTGTACCTTCCCAGGTGACCTTGAGCAAAACACTGAGGGTCCAATCCATTTTTGGAAATGTTAACACGCCGCTTCAGAGCGGGAGAGGCACGTTGGATACAGAGTAAAAGGTGAAGGTTAACTGAAGGCATTTCTAAGACACAAAAATAACACACAAAGCCGCAAGTTTGGAAAATACATTTACAATAATAAATCCCTCATTCTGACAGCAGTTTCAGTATCTTGTTCAGAACGTTCAATATCCCAAAAAGGAAACCTCCATGTCAGCTCAGAGTGGTCTGGTCAGGGCTCTGGATTTTAATATAGTATAGATTTTAATATATATATATAAATAGTTGGGCCGTGGGACACACAGTTCATTTCTAACTGTAGTGTTACTATTGCTACTAGCTTGAAAATGTGTCATGTTAGCTAGCTAGAGCTGACAGATGTCAATGAGGCATGCAGTAATAAAATAATGTTGTAAATGCTAGGATGAGTTCTACATACTAATTTACCTTTAAACAGTATTTTCCATGTCCCATTCCATATCTAAGCTCAGTCATGACATTACGGCAACATGTTTTCTGTCCCCCTGCTGCGTGTGCATCCTGGGTTGTACAAAAACTGAAGAAATTAGAATTTCACATTATAGAAGTGTTTTGCTCCTACATGGTACTTTCAAATCCGTGTGACTTTTGTTTCTAGGTCCTGGTTTGTTACTTGGCAAAGGCCAGTTCAGACCAAAGATTCGCAACAAGAAGAAACCGTTTTAGAAGGTCGCAGGGAAAAGTTGCAGCGGTGTGAACTGACCCGTCTCAGCTCCACTCAAGCCGGCTGATGGTGTCGCCTGCGACTCAGCTGGTCAAGTCACGAGCGGCTGGTTTTAGAACGTAAGGCACGTCACCTGTTTCAACAGCCAATCAGCTCGTAGCAAAGTCTGCAAGTTAGCCCAATCTGCTCGTTTTTTTATGTTTTCGTTGTTTCGTCAAAACTAGAAATTCAACTGTAGCAAGTAACTCACTGTCACTGTCCTCATTCATATTTTAAGATGCTACAAATTATATCCAGCTATAAAAAAAGCCTGAAAAGCCGGCAGTTAGAACAGAGGTACAGAGAGTTGTTGCTATGGAAACGATACACTGTCTCGTCTAGTCGCATTGGTGTAAACTGGCAGGTTTGAGAACGTTGCAGACCAGCGCATTGCAAGTAGTTGCAAGTTTCAACTTGTATCATTGTCTGAACTGGGCTTTATGTGAATAAAAAATCCCTAATACAAAAATGCAACAAGATAAACGTTTCCACTAAGGTTCAGATTTTTTTTTTTTAAAGGTGAGATCTCTCCCAGCTTCAAACATGACCTGCAGCATTAATGTAGCTCCAACATTGTCATAAAACAACAAAAAGCTTGTGTCAAACAGCCAGATAATGAGTGTAATTAGTGGAATATCTTGGCTGATGTGTAAATGGAAGTGTTGGCTTACACACATGCACCTCTGTGACAGACTGTGATAGACTCAAACTGTTGAAAAAACCCATATTCACGTTTCATCTCCATTCACAGCTCTTTCTCTTCACACACACACACACACACACACACACACACACACACACACACACACACACACACACACACGTACAGTACGCACACGCACTGGGACACTGAGGGAATGATAACAAAGACATGTTAATGTGTGCTAATGATGTCGTTATCTCCTGACGAGCGCAAATGGAGCGAGAGATTAACACCGATGCAACAGGGAATGAGGTGTGGGTTCACCGGCACGTGTGTGTTGGTGTTGGAGCAGGTTGCTATGTCTACTGTATGGAAGACTGTGGAGAAGGAGGGGAGATACGAAGACCCTGCTTCCCCTCGAACTTTGCCCTCTTCCCTTGCCTGCTGAGCATCCCACAGGAAGACCCCCCCCTAAAGATCCCCCCAGATGTGTCTGTGGATGTGTTCTGCTTCCTGAATGAACTGACCACATGTTTGTGTTATCTCTGGACAGCGTGCTCCATCTGAGTTTCAGCGCAGTAAAAAACCTGCGCAGTGAGCGAATCACAACTTGTCCCGTTCGTGTCACAAGCTCACTTACATCCATTTGACTCCACGGCGTGTTATTTAATTACCACTACAGCTGTGTACGCTGAAGAGGCTGCTCGCTTTTATCATTTGGCCCATACAGCCACATGCTTTCACAAGCTTGCATCATGAACACCCACACATGGAGGCCTACGCTCACTCCTCTTCAAATGAAATATCTCTCTCACCAATGCTGAGTGTCTTAAAGGAACACAATTGGGTTTTTGGAAATTGCTCCAGTAATGCACTGACCTGTTAAATGGTAAAAACCCGGTCACCAAAGTCATAGGCTACATGAGTTCCTAGTAAATTATACCCATGACACCCATGCCACCCAGGCCACCCATGCCCTGAGCCTGAAGTGTTCTTTTTTATAACCCTTATTCAGTGATGATATGTCTGTGTCCTAATGGGACATTTTAATGCTTAAATCTTGCCCTAATGTCACTTCCCAAGTACCCAGCTGTGTCAGGCCAAAATTCCTTTTTCACAGCAGACATTTTGGCATGTCATAACATGAAAAGAACAAGAAAAACAAGAAAAGGTGTTATTAATGACATTTATAATGACTGCACTCCATTTAGGTTAGCCAGTCCTATGGTCATTGTATTGTGCATACTGGCTCTCTGGCACGGCTTACTGGGACTGTGCTATTGTTAATGGAATTTGTAGCACTGTTCTTTTCTGCTATGACAATTCAATATGTTTGAAGCTGGGAGAGATTGCACCTTATAAAAAAAGAACCTGAACCATAGTGGAAAAGTTTATTTTGTTGCATTTTTGTATAAGGGATTTTTCACTCACATTACCTAGTAACAAACCAGGACCAGGACAACAAAAGTCACACAGATTTGTAAGTACTTTGTAGGACCAAAACACTCGCCAGAGGCTGAGTTGTTGCAGGAAGATTTGTATGATGTTCCGCCATGGCATTCTCTTGTCTGCACACAATGATGTTGTGTGGAAGTCCATTAGCGCCGCCGCTTTTTGCCTGGACTGGCTGTTTTCCCAGCAGAAGAACAACTCTACCACCTAGCAGTAGCTTATTTAAACCATATATTTACATTTATAGGTTACTGTATAGAGTCTATGGTTGGTACATATATGTATGTGCTCTAATCGAGGGGTGACGAGCTATTCTATTTAGAAAAACGTCTTTCCCACTGTGAAATTAAACACAAATTCGCTGAAAGTCCAGATGTCCCAGTTTTCCACCAGCACCTAAACACAGCATGCATTTATGAATCTGTGTAGCTGGAACAGCGTGAATATAGTCTCAAAACNAAAACGAAAAAGAATTATTTGTCTTTATATATCCACATTTATTTATTCTTTTATTTATTTCTCTTTATATTTCCACATTTATTGTCTTATTCTTTCCCAGATATATTCTTTTTTGTGGCACTCCTATGATTCCATACCAAACAGCGAGAACATAGTCTCAGAAGCCCGAAAGCGAAAGTAACCGATCCGTAAACGAAAACAAAGACATTTGAATGCGCAGGAAGCTTTTTGAAAGCGAGAAGAACCAGATCTGTGAAGCTGAAGTTAAAAATCTGTAAGTAAAATACACATATTTATTACAAATCATGTTTTTTAATTACAAATCTTGTTCTTCAATTACAAATCTTGGTTTTCAGTTACAAATCTTGTGATACACATTTACAAATCTTATTGAGACTATATTCACTCCANGCGTGAATATAGTCTCAAAACCCCGAAAGCGAAAGTAACCTGATCCGTGCGTAACTTTAACAATCTGTAAATGAATACAAAGGCATTTGAATGCGCAGGAAGCTTTTTCAAAGCGAAAAAAGGATCAGATCTGTGAAGCTGAAGTTAAAAATCTGTAAGTAAAATATACATATTTGTAATACACATTTACAAATCTTGTTCTTCAATTACAAATCTTGGTTTTCAGTTACAAATCTTGTGATACACATTTACAAATCTTATTGAGACTATATTCACTCCACACCCCTGTGCTACTACAATGTGGCAAGATTGCTTAAATTAAGTCTGATGGGGCAAGAAACAAACACACATTTTAGATAAACCCCAAGGTTAGCCAAACTTATTAAGAAGAGAAAACAATGCCAAAAACAATAAAATAATTACCATAACTGTCAGTTTACAGATTGACTTGGTCAACATTGACATATCGTACCTGCTGTAGTTATGCACGTGCACAGTTTCCAGTAAAATTAGGTATGATTACTGATAAAGAGTGCTTCCTTATGGTCTTACCTCCAAATAAAGTGGTCTAGCCAATCTAAACTACACTGTTGGCTTGTTCACAGTGGGTTTTTTATTGCCCTTTTAAGGACTTCACTGACGTGTTCCCAGATCTTTGCAATTAACTTGTGAATACAGTGTTATCATAAGTGTTTGAAATGATGGCCACAACTATGAAAATAAGACCCCAATTGTAGAACAATCATAATTTATCCTTAAAAGAGTCTGTGCATGTCGCTGGCAGCACACCCAATAAATGGATTGTGGAACCGGTTTGCTCCTGTTTCCAAAGGACATGACTGTTGTTAGCTGCTTGTTCATATGGGGACAGCTAAACACATGGTCGCTCACCTGAAACTGTTCCAAAAATAAACCCTCAGTACATCAGCTGTTTTGACTTATCATTCAACAGCTCAGTTGACCAAAAAGACAAAAAGAAATGGTTGTATTTCTTCATAAATGAGGCAGCAGAATGTAAATCAGGGTCTGTCGTTTTCCCCGCTACTCTCAGAGAGCTGTCAGGGCTGTCACTCCACCCTGATGTCTATATTTTCCACAACGTCCTCTCCCACCCTCTCCTTCCTTTCTGCTTGATGAATTTCCAGTCTCTACCTCCACTCTCCTTCTCTTTCTCCTCCCTCATTCCCCGCTCTTTCTTCATCATTTATGGCCTATTCCTGTGCTGCTACCCAGGCTTTGGCTGAGGGTTGGTTGGTTGGTCGGGGGATGGGGGGATGGGCGGATGGGCGATGGTTGGTTTGCACGTTTTCAAGCAAACTGAAATATTCATGTATGTGTGCCTGTGTCGCTGTGTGAGAGCGACTTCACGTGTACCCCTCCTTGTTTCTTTGTATACGTGTGTGTGTGTCTATTCGTGTCTGTAGTATGAAGTCCACAGCTGCTTGTAAAGAGGTCTGCAGGTTGATATGTGTACTTTTGTGTGTGCGCGTGTGCAGCGTTTTTTTAATTTTTTTGCCAGGTGAGGCGTAAAGCCCTGTCATTTGATTTAGCTCCCAAAATAAGACTCGGCACATCAATTACCCATGAACTGCTTTGCACGCGCTCACATGACCGACCAAGGAGGAGGAATTAGCAGAGCATGCTTCTCCTCTTCGCCATAATGATACGCAGTATGCTCAGCTTAAAAATATCCCCACATTCGGTGTTAAATCCAAATTTAAAAACAGCAATTGAATCATTTCAAAACATGTGTATATGTGTTCAAAAAAAGGCAAGATTCAATCCTTTTTGCAGACTTTTCCTTCAAGAAAAATGCAGCTATAAAGAGTCTATATGAGCTAAAATGTCATCTAAGATAGAGCTAAAGAAAACGTTTATAATGCATTCAATCAGTGCTTTTTTCATCTGAACACAGTCACATTTATTCAGTCATTGTTGTTCATTGTTGTCGGTGGAGAACACAGCATTACAGTGAGTAATGTACTTTCTGTCTTTCCATAACCCACATGGCTTTTCAGAGAGCTGCCGACCGTGAGTTCGCCTCTCCTCTCCTCTGTCTTCGCCCCATCTCTCCGTCCTCTAAGGTTTACAGACCAGCTGATCCCCTTTTCTTCATTGGTCTGTCTTTTTTCTTTGCCCCAGCCTTTTAGATCTCACTCTCTCTTCCTTTCTAACTCACACAAACATACACACACACACAAAAAGAAAAAACACAAATTGTCACGCACGCCCCCCCTATTTCCCAGCCCTCTCTCTTCTCTGTTTCTCTCGACCTCCCACCCCTCTACCCCCCTCTTATGCTTTCCCCATCCCCCCTGCCCGATCGCCAAGTCGACCGGAGGCAGCAGCCGGTACATGTATAGCCGGTTGCTATGGGGGCACCATGACAACCGTCATGAATTCGACATGGCGCTCACGTATCCAGGCGGATGTGAGCCTGTGTGGATGCAGAGCTTCAAATGGCGCTCACGTATCTAGGGACAGAAACTCTCAGGGGGTTTGGTATAGATTTAGACTTTTCTTTCTCTTTTTACACACTGTGTGTAAATGTGTGCGCGTGCGTGTCTGCACATTCATGTATCAGAAGATCAGAGAGTGGAAAAAAAGTGGCATTTGTTTTCAGTCTGTCACAATCCCTCATTGGCATGGATGGATCAAGTGGATGTGAAAGATGAATGTAACTGTGCAGCACACCGTTTATTCACGCACTACTTCATTTTTCACAGCCATCTACATTCCACATTAGAACATTAATGTGGAAAATATAACCCTTATAAAGAAGTACATTACAGAGATACACTGAATCAGATATTATCTAAAAATATACCCCAGTATCCTTAGGTATAAATTAGCAAGGATTCCTGTGGGAAACACAGCAGGATGTTAATTTACCGTTTCAAGATGTGCCTAAGGCTTTTTATGACTTAAAGAAAGTGCTGTGAACTGATACTGACATCTTGGTTAGGCGGACTGTGTAGTCTTCGTAACTTTCAAAAAAATGACAATTCTGCTCTCTGCTGCGACTGCTCAGGTGCTCTCAGAAGCTAAAATAGACGAGGCTTCAATTATTATCCACCTTTGTTAGCCTCTGTGTTACATGGGAGTTGCCATCATTTGGAGTTTTTTTATACTGTTACATTCCTGTTGTTATAACTGATCTGCAGAGAGAAGCCGTGTTCTTTTCTGATTTGGTCATTTGCTGTTTTCTGAAGATCTTCCTGCAGTTGTTTCACAGTAAAAACCCCTCACATAAGATACGGCATGGCATATGCTGCTGGAAGGCTTTTACTTTTAAACAGCCGCAGAAAGTTTTAACTTTTGCCACTGAGATTAGCCACAGAGAGCCAGTGTTGCTGTTAGTAAAAGTTGACCTGTGTCCCTGTTACATTTCGTGTTAACTGGAAAAATGACTAAATAAAGGTCGCTTAGAAATGCCTTCATGCAGACAAAAAAGTGCTAGATTTCAATGAAACGTTAACGGAGGAGCTGCTCACAGCTGATGAATATTGAAACATTCTGTGGAACCATGGCGTTATAGCTCAGTGGACATCAAGCATTAAAGAGGAGCTCCATTGATTTTACACATCAAAGTGTGTTTACAGGTCTTGAGAAGTACTACTGCTGCATTTATATAGCACTTTCAGTGCTTTACAGTTCTGCTTCTCATTCATCCATTCACACACACATTCACAATACCATGCAAGGTACTGGCCTGACCATCGGGAGCAATTTGGGGTTCAGTGTCAACAGGAGGAGGTGGGGATCGAACGGCCAACCCTGTGACCACTGGATGACGTGCTCTACATTAGCTGCGCCTTAATCTCCGACTGAACTGTTGGTGGTCAAGTTGCCATGTGGGCATCAGGTTTTAAGAAGAACGACGAACGCGTGGAAGAAGAATCTCTGTATGTGTAAGGTTGCGTGGCTTCAAGGTATCGGTTGGGGTGAGGGGTTACGGAATGGTAGGAGGTGGACCCAAACGCAGACATTACTCAGGGGTTCAAGTAAAACAACAAGTTTATTGAACTTACTGGTCGAGATGGCAGGCAGACAGATACTGTATGTGACACAGGGGAGTCCAAAACACAGGAACACAAATAAATCCAAAAGCTGGGAACATGTAAATAGTCCAACAGGAGGCAATCCAAAACAAACAAGGTGACCAAAATTCACAAGAACGAGGAACATGGAGCAAAATACAACGCACTAGGAACATAGAGCAAGGAAACATCTAACCGTAGGAAACGATCAGACAAGACACAAAGGAAAGACACAGGCATATATAGGGCAAGACACTGACGAGGGAAACAGAAACAGGTGAGTGACGAGATACAGGTGAATACAATCAAGGGCAGAGACACCAGGAAGCGGGAACACAGAAGAAACACAAGACATAAACATAAACAAAACCAGATAAGGTCCATGGATCCCAACAGTATGTTAATTCCTGGGGAAGACAACTTTGCTGGCAACCTGTGACATTTTTCAAATTTGAAATAGGGAAAGTTCATTCAGAAGCGCTGAAAACAATTTTTCTGTCTGGTGTGGCAGCACGATTTCTTGATTGAAGCATACTGAAGCCCTTCGTGTTTTATCATTCAATCAAGCAATCATGTTTCAAGCATCTCTAAAGTGTAACTCCACCCTCAAATTCTGCTAGAAGTCTCTCTCCCAGCATATTTAAAAAATGCAATGAGTGAGGGAACAGCACCTGTAGGAGGTGTGGCCTTCTGGATACGTAGAGTGAGGGTCAGGGGACACGGGGGAGACTGACTGACACTGACTAGAGTTTTTATATAAGTTTCATGACGTAGACAGGTCCCAACAGGTTGACTCTATGTCAGCATCGGCCTCGCAGGTTCAGGGCTGATTTAAAACAGTAGATGGCGTGTTGAGCCATTTTCATCCCATGAAATGCTGATTTTTATACATTTGGTAAGAAATGTCGATATTAACACCAGCATTGATGTGTTTCATCACAGTACAGTCACATCATTTAGTTACAGCTCAAAGCACATGTTTAAGTGTGCGGTACCTCTTTAAATGAAGCTCATCAGAAACCTTGGAAACAGAGGCCCAAACCAGAACAGATCAAACCAAATGTGACCAGCTAATAGTTGAACAAATCAGGCCAAAGTCGCCCAGAACAAAAGAGATCAAACAAAACCAGACCAGTACAGACCAGCACAGACAACTTCAGACCAGTACAAAACAGCCAGTCTCCATAGACAGCAGCCATATTCAGAGCAGCTCAGACTGTGTGACCACTGTGCTGCTGTACTGTAATCTGTCTTTGGCACTTTGTGTGCCCCTCTTACCAGCAAGGCCAGCAAACAGGTCTGGCAAGGATTAACACACTCAGACCCACACACTCACACACACACACACACACACACACACACACACACACACACACCAAATAATGTTTGCACCAATACAGCAAGATGATTATGCCTGTTTTCACAGTCTCACTCATGATCATACACAAACTGCCACCCACACAAATTCACACACACTGTTTTGCAACATTGGGTGCCCAAGGAATTAGAGGATACAGTTTGAAGGTTGGAGGCCTCATGCTCTAAATATAAACACCGCTCTCCTCAGCATTGTTATATAAGTTGTCAAGAAATGGGCAGAATAACACATAAAACAGGCAACACATTTACAAATTGATTTTTTTTCTCTCAGTTTCTTTCGGTTTGTTCGGCCAATATCACGAGCAGTAGCAGCATCTGGTGCATGTCATGTTCAACACACGTTTGCAACATATGATTTTCACAGCACATACTTATTAGGAGTTTGTAAATGCAACCTTCGATGCCCCTCCACATCGAACATCGTACATTTGTTATATTGGCAGCGATTGGATGCCTCTGGATGTGTGTGTGTGTGTTTTGAGACTAAAATACTGGAGAATATTTCAGTTTATAACACGTTTGAATGCGCCTGAAACATGTGTGTGTGTGTTTTCTTCGTGGTAAAATTCCAGCACTTCCTTCTCTGCTAAAGAAGCGTACACACACCACACACTCCTCTCCTGCTCCGGTGACAGGAGCATCTGATTGCATCTTCAAACTTCAAACAAGTCTATGAGCGGACAAGGATGCCACCATCCCTCTCACCTCCTAGACTTCCTTCACGCACACACACACACACACACACACACTCTTGACAGTGAAATGCCTTTGGGTTTGCTTTGTCATTATCAACTGACAAATGACCTTGTGAGCGGCTACTACATTAAAATGGAATGTGTTTTTCAAAGCTGCAGGGAATAGACGCTGCAAGTGTCAGTCAAGGCTGAGGAAATTTGGACACACACACGCACACACTCAGTACCCTTATACTTGGTATTTTTGTTCATATTTTTGCAGTGCAATAGGTCAGCGTAATTGTGTTTTTTCTCTCTTGTCTTTGAGTTTTTGGAGTCTTTGTTGTTGAATTTCATATGAATTATGTTATCCAACTGTTATTTTTTGCCCCGTCTCATCTACGTTTTGTCAGTTTTGAACAAGGAACATCAATTCACCAGACACCAAAACTGAGGCAAGTCTCTTTATACAATAACATTTACCAGCAAATTACAACCCAAACCTTCAGACCACATTTTGGAGGCTAAGTGGAACAATGGCTGATGACTGACAGGATATACCACATGGGCAAAAGTATGTGGACTTATACTGTATGTATATGTTGAACATTGCATCTCAAAACCATGGGCAAGTTCCACTCTTCTGCTTTCAGGCTTTCCACAAGATTTTAGAACCTGGCTGCAGAGATTTGCTCCCATTCAGACACAAGAAGTGCATTATAGCAGCAGAACATAGTTAGAGTTTGGCATCTAGGCTCCGACCTCATCACTGCCCGCAGATATGTTTACATAGAGATATTGGGGAGTGATGAGCAAATATCTTAAACCCCCCTGACTGGAGGAGCAGGTGGATGCTGAGGTGGTGGTGGGGCTGAAAGAACAAGCGGCAATACTGATGCAGGGCAGCAGTGGCATTGACAGGCAGAGGGAGAGATGGGAAATTCTGCAGCTTAAATAGACCGCCAAATTGGGAGGGTGTGTTTTGTGTGTGTCTGGCAGTGCAGCTCGAGTTGACTGCCTGACCTCGCTCGCAGCCGTCGCTCCTTTTTTGTGTTACCTATTAAAATACCTTAAAGACTTTAAGGCAACTTAAATTAGATTAAGGAATTTGTACATCATTTGTATGACACAGACTTGCACATATGCACTCACATGCATGTATGTGCAAACAAATATAAGCGATAGACATGTGCCGATGTCAGTGGCATATCTTACCATTCATGATCCTCTTTACTTGTTTGTGTCCTGTTGCTTTTTTTTTTTGCCAAGCTAGTGCTACTGTACACAAAAAGCTTCTATTGTTTTTTCATTTCCATTCAGCAGCTCTTAGAGAGCCTGGCGAGTGTCAGAGCAGGGATCAGGGATCAGAGCACAGGAGGATTGGCCCCTCTAATAGTGCCAAAGGCTGGATAAACACTCCCAAGATTTCTTGAAAGTTGCCACCCCAGCTAAATTTCTAAAGAAAAAAACAAAAGCTTTAGCAAAAGCTATGATACTGGACTTCATCTGATCACCTGATTAGTTTGCACTAAATCTGAACAAGCTCTTTTCCACTGTGTTTTTGCTGTGTAATTTGGATTATTCTTATTAATCTCTGCCCTTTATCCCTCACTTGATCTGTAGTCCTCTTCCCACCTGTTTCTTCTGCTTCCATTGTTCACTCTGCTGTGGTCTCTATCGCTTTCCAGATGCTGTTCTCTGGGTCAGTGATCTCCCCAATGGGTCACAAGATAATTAATGGGATAAAGATAAAGAAAAAAACTAAGTTCTGCTACAAAAAAAAACAAACCTGGTTCCAGACCTCTGAATAACCTCCCCCATTTCTTATTTGTTCAGCAGTTCAAATAGATCTGTTAGAGAAACAGAGATCTAAGTAGGTGGGATTAAAAATGGGGACGCCATCTTTCCACAGAAATAACAACTGTTAAATCGATATAGTTCTTTGATCCTTGTGAAAGAAGTTATCTGCTACTACCAGCGCTGCTGTAACATCTGTGTCAGCTGATAAATTATGTCAGCAGGACGGAGATGGCACTTGCTACTGATTGGTTAGGGCAAAACAAACCAAACTTGGTTTTACTGTAGATATTAAACTAGTTATCCAGACATGATAAAGATCGCATGCTATGACAGAGCAGATAAATACACTGTTCAGTCCATTCCTTACATACTTGCTCTCGTGTCTTTAGTTTTGAAATATCGTTCTTCCTATGGCCCCATGTGCACCCCTGCAACCTGCTGAGAAATCCAAAGCTTCATGACAGTCCTGCCATGCCTAGTTATGGTCCTAAGCAATGACTGGACAAATGCTGTTCAAGGAAGAGGTTTAGTGTACAGTCAATTATTCAAATGACACAGAGAAGTTTAGAGGTGACTATGACTCTTTGGTGGAATGGCTCACAACTCATAGACATGGGGCTGCAAGTAGTTGCTGCTTTATTTTACGGGCTCACGAGCCAGAAAAATGTTGGGAGCCACAGCTGCTGGTTTCAGTTCCCTCATGTAGCCTCTTATCTGCAACAAATGTGCATGCAAACGCACACTACACGTGTACTCAGGTGTACTGTATATACACATGCAAACAGCCGCTATTGTTTGTGCCTCTTTATTCATCCAGGTAGCCTCTTGTAGTGTCTTGCACTCTTTTTCACTGGTGCCATTTGCAATATTTCATCTATTAACTGGGTTTGGTGTCAAAGAAATTTTGATTTACAGCCAAGCCAAGGACAAGAGTGTATACGATTCATATCTGAACCGTACACTGCCAATTATTGATTAATTGAGATCAGTGGTGTTATTCTTAGGAATGATATAGGGAGAAAGTGGACGAAAAGGCAGGGGAACAATGGAAGACCCCTTTAGCGAGAGATAGCCAGAGGTCCTGTACACCATCTGTGAGAGCAGAGATGCCGGAGGAGTGTGTGTCTTTTTGTGTTTCTGTGTGTTTTTGTACTTTTGTCTTTGTAAGAACCCTTCTGAGTGAACCCTTCGATGTTTTAGTAGGCAGGTTTAGTACTAAAAAGATAGTCTCTGGATATATATTGTGATGCTAACAGTGTCATATTATCACACACAGAGTGATACAGAGAGCATTAAAGGACAGTGGTGACTATGTGTAAATGTCACCGCTATCAAAAACACTCTGCAATTACACCAGTAATAGCATTTCAACATAGCTGACAGGCGTAGCTGAGCTGCAGCTCAGTGTCCTTGTTCAGTATCTGACTGTGATCCCATTTCTATGCAGGTCACAGTTGTACAAAAACTGCCTGTGTTCTCTGCTACAAAGATATTTGATTTTCAATGAGAAAGAATCTAAATTACAGTATGCTGTTTTTTTCTCCGCCCACTACTTCCTTCCAAGAGAAGGCCACACAAAAAATGCAGAGAAATAGCACAAAAACAAACAAAAACAGTGTCTGTCCAGTGGTTTCCGCTGCCAAAACCTATACCCACAGAGCTACAGCCAGCAGTGTGTGTGTGTAATGGAAGGTTAGTGGGAGTGACAGATAAGATAGATTTTGACATTCTGGTCATTTTACATTTTTTATAGCAACCACTGGCCATTGCTAGTGAAACTAACCATTGGAGTTGGGAAAAAAAGTCAAGAATTCTCCTCAAATACCAAAAAGAAAAAAGAAATGTGTTCATGTGACATCTTAGAGACATTCTTTCAGTTGACATTCACAGATTTTAACTGACCATTGGAATAGCCGATAAATCCATTCATTTTTCCAAACATGCGACTGTCAAACAATAAATGCTCCTGTTGTTTAGACCATAAATATGCAACATCATTAAAATTCCTTATATAATCTTAGCATAATTACCACTGACATACCCTTTAAAAATTAGTTTGACATTTTTGGAAATATACTCATACTTTCTTGCATGAGTTTGATAAAAATATCAATTCCACTTTTATAACTAGCTGGTAAATATAAGGCTGGAAAAAAGGGGGGAAACTAGCCTGGCTAAAGCTAGCCGGACTATTTCTTGGCCTGAGCTTGGTCTCCAACCTCATGTTGACAGCAAAACTCCCAGAAGTCACTGCTCCCCGCCAAGAAATAGTCAGGCACGGAACCCCCCGTGAAACAGCAACATGTCATTTTTACCCTTCGGTTTTCATACAAATTAAACAATGTAATTAGAGAGCTTTAGAGGTGTTTGAAAGTGGATTTTGTTACCATTGGACAGAGCCAGTCTAGCTTTATACATCCATTTCCAGTTTTTATGCTAAGCTAAGCTAACCGGCTGCTGGCTGTAGCTTCATATTTATTGTACAAGTATGAAAGTGGTATCAATCTAACTCTCGACCAGAAAACTAATAAGCGTATTTCCCAAAATGTCACATTTTTGCTTTCATTTAAAAGGGTGTCTTTTTCACCTGCTTGCTACGCTACCTGGAATTTAAACCTTCTTGATTCTTGACATTAATTCATTTCTAGTATCTTTCATTTTTGTCCAATTTGTGACTCTGATAATGTGCATCTTCTGGGCAGTATTTGCTCCTCCAGGCAGAGTTTCCTAGTACTAGTGTGTCTTAAATCTTGGATCAAATTAAGTTACTTGAAACAAAAGTAGTTATGTTGAAATATTGGGGCATGCTTCACAGTATATTTTCTGTTTTATGAGAGGAACAAGAGAGGAAGGAAACAAACAACCTAACAGCATAATGATCCATGTCAGTCAGATGATCTTTGAATCTGACAAATATCCAGGGGGAAGATTGGTGGTTATTGTGCCATGCATGCCTTTTATTGGGGACATTTTAGAGTTGAGAACATCTCTTTAACATGTCTTATTACTCTCAGCTGATCTAGTGTTTAAGTTTTTGACAAATTTCTTAACAGGCTCTGTATAGAAACACTTTGTTTCTCTGTATAGAAACAAAGTGTTAAGGCAACGAGCTCTGTCCTGATTCAGTGGACAAAAGGGAGCTGGCCCTCTGACTCTGGCTGGTTGAGATGTTTATCAAGTCTAAAGATGTAGGATGAGTCAAGCGTTTGCTGCCATAAGGTGTGAGTGATTCTGTTTATATGTTTATGAATCAGCTCTGACAAGCATGTGGCTGTAAGTCAGCAGCCTGTTTGTTTGTGACATTGATAAAAACCACAGGGCCAAACATGTTTGTGTCCACTGGTTCAAGGGCTGAGGAGCCAAGTGGAAGTTCTGTGGAAACTGTCACATTGTGAATTTGTGGCAAGGACAGTGGAAATTTTCTTTCAAACATGGCAGGGACATAACAGGACGACAAGTTGACAAGTTATAATGCATAAGATTTTGGTCCATTTTGAAATCATACGCGTGGTTACTGTTGGTAATGGGAGTTTTAAGAATGAGTCCAGTATCCTAGGAATTGCGTTCATATTGGACAATTGAGAACCTCATGATTTACATCCAAAGCTAATGTTCAGTGCCAGCGCAGGAAGAAGTGTGCCTTAAGGCCAGTTCAAAGACCAAAGATTCGCAACGAGACGAAACCGTTTTAGAACGTTGCAGGGAAAAGCGATGCACAGGTGTAATCTGGCCCGTCTCAGCTCGACTCAAGCTGGCTGATCAGCTTGTCAAGTCACCAGCAGCTGGTTTTAGAACATAAGGCATGTCACCTGTTTCAACAGCCAATCAGCTTTTTTTTAAGTGTTCGCTGTTCATCAATACTAGAAATGCAACTGTAGCAAGTAACTCACTCTCACTGTCCTCATTCATATTTGAAGACGCTACAAATTATATCCAGCTACAAAAAAAAGCCTGAAAAGCCGGCAGATAGAACAGAGGTACATAGAGTCGTTGCTATGGAAACGATACACTGTTTTGTCTAGTCGAGGCAAATATCAAGATTTTTTAAAACTTTGGCGATGAACCTAAAAAACTTTGTCACTGAACGTAATCCAGGGTTTTTGCAGAATCGTCCAATTTCAGCTTTCTGGTCTGGTGATACGGCTGTAATAATACATGTCCATGAAGTTCTTTTTAAAATGATGTGTATCAACCACATGGGCAGCAAACATATCTTAAGAAATGTCCATGGGTAACACTGAACTCATGTACATTATGTGAAATGTGTGCGTGCACCGGTTTTTGTCTTTCGCATCGTGTCCAGTATTATATGCAGGCTTCATGTTCTGTTATTTTCTTGTGCATGAGTACACAGTTTGATTGCAGCTAGAGAGATGCAATAACAGGATAGAAAAACTTTGCTGGTGTTGAATAAATACCATAACTAGTATCAAAAATGAGCGTTGGTATCACGAAAATCTTATGGATTATAACTTTATTCCTCTGGGTCAAATGGGACATATGTAACTAAAATCTGCTTGGACTCATAAACTCAAAAAGACATGGTTGTGTAAGGTCTAATGTACCATGCCGAGTCAGAATTTGAACTTCTAGGAAAGCAAATGTCAAGCATTGCTTCTTGGAGACTATTGCGCAAAGTCTATACTTCACATCATGGAATGTGAGTCATGACCTAAATATGTACCTTTTGTAATTAATCACATTCACCAAATATGCTGTTGCTTATTGGTCAGTAATCTACTATCTACTACAATTATCTACTTTGTCCCCTGAAAATCAGTTCAAATTCGGCAGGACTTTGGCAGCAAACGATGTGATACCTATACGGTATGTACTTTAAATTAGCTCCCAGAATCAGACAGACCAATGAATGCAAAGAAATATACACTCTTTCCTCTTTGCTCCAGCCTTTCGCCTGCATACAACAAGTATTAAAAGTTCACACACTCTTTCAAATCTGTGAAGTCACCTTGAGGACTGTGAAAAGAAAATTGTCTTTGAATTTTAGCGTTTGTACAAAGTGGAGTTTTTTTCAGTTATGGTAATTTTGTTTTTTTGTTTGTTATTTCCATACCTTTACTACTTTACCTTGACTAGTTGTTAACAAAAAATTTAAACAAGGTTTCTACAGAGTTGTGATTCCCAGACTTTACCATCAACAACAGGCTAAATTCGTGCTCTTCTTCCAGTCAGGCACTCGACCGAACGGTGCTGCCCAAAACGTCCTTGTTTCCTCTCCAGAGCTACTAGTTGCAGTGTGGGGACTCGAGGCCAATGACACACAGAGCTCTTATTCAAATCATACATCAATCAGCTGAATTCAATGGCTAGGTAAAAGGCAGAGGAGTGGAGTGCTGAGAGCTCTTGGAGGGCCTCAATGCCACGACGACAAGCACAATCTGGGTCACTGGGAAAGAGAGCACAGCTAATGAAACCCCGCTGTCTCCATGGCAACAGCAGTGTTGACACAGCTATTACCTCCTCATCTTGGCAAATACGCCACGATAAGAAAGCGGCATGTTCTATTGTATTGTATATTGATGGATAGTAAAATACTCTCAAAGCGTGGCTCATTCACTGTTACTGCCTCCCTGCAGCGGTGCATTTCATCTCTTTTCCCTCAGATTTTGGTGAAGAAATGTGGATCAGTTCACCATGCAGCACAAGTGCATTTCAACTGCAATAGATCTCTATTTCTGTTTGAGGAATTTTAGGAGATCTGTAGCTCTCTCTGATTGAAGTTAAACCTTTAGAGAAGCATGTTTGTGGCCAGACGGTTGCGGTTAGAATTCTTGGACTTTGTGTTGAAATTGCGTTGCCATGGGGAGTACTACTCAGCTTTGTGTTGCTGTATAATGTCTTCTGTGGCTCTGGAGGAGCTTTGTCAAATCTGAAAAGGTAACCCTGCTGGTGCCACCAGGTGTCTACGTTGGAACTATGGGGGCATGGAGTTTGAAAGACGTGGGCATTTACCAAGAGGGTCTAAAGGGTTCAGTAAGCTTGAAACAGATTAAGTCATACGAAGTGTCGAACCTTGTCTAAAGGCAAAAGTGTTTATGTCCTGCCTGAATGGCCTCACTCAAAAGTGGGGTGAAAAGTCTGCTATCAAAGCCTACTTCTGGCTACATTACACTCCCTCACTGACCTCTCTCTCCAAGAGCGTTTCAGAAATAAACTCCATCTATGCTACACACCTGAAAATGCAAATCACATAACCATTCATGTGCACTGGGCATGCACGTGCCGGTCTAAACAGGAAGCAGATTGTCTACTCTGCGGTTGGTTGCTTAGTTAGTTGCAGAAAACACTTCTAATAAAGACCAGAGATTTCTCTGCTTGGACCAATGACCAGGTGGAACTGTTACTGAAAGTAAGTGTTGTAGGACACGTCGTGGCTGATAAGACCCAGGATCAGGAAGCGAACGTGGGTGTCTGTGTCATCGTTTTAGAACGTCTCTGTTTCCTCCCGTCCTCACTAAAACGCAACCTGGAGTTTTCAAATTAAAACGGGATCAGCAGCATTTTCAAAGGTCTCCGTTTTAGGGGTTATAAAACGCTGGAGTAGTGTGGACGCTAGACGTAAACGTAGCAAAGGTTATATGTTTTGAAATGAAAGCGTATTAGTGTGGATGTAGCCTGAGAGATCCAACCCTGACTACTTGCACACTTCCGCAGTTGTGGCCAACCACTGCTTAAAATGGGCATGGTTGTCAGACTGTTGATTTAGTTACCTTTGGGCAGAGCCAGGCTAGCTGTTTCCCCTTGTTTCCAGTCTTTATGCTAAGCTAAGCTAACGGTCTACTGGCTAGATACATATAAGAGTGGTATCGATCTTCTCTTAACAAATTCTACTAACACTTTAACAATAGATGACTCTGGAATTAGGCATGTCCAAAACCATTAGTGCATAGTGATGAGATGACCAAAATTTGACCATTAATAAAACAGATTTAAAATCTAAATAATATACACTTAAATATGGGTGTGTGTATATATTGTGTGTGTATATATTTATATAAATGTACACTGCTCTTGTTTAACTGTTTTATCAGCACTCAAGCTGCTGGAAAGATTGACTCCAAGCATGCCTATCATTTAATTGATCTCTAGGGGAAGATAGCTCTGAACTCAAACACACACAAACACATACTTGTATGCAAGCGTGCACACAAGCACAGGCGTACATGAACACACATACACACTAGGGATTAAAATCTAATTTTTCCCTTTGTTAGTGCCAGAAGGGTGTGTGACATGGACAACGTGGTCGCACAGTGATGTCCACCTCCTGACCTCTGACTAAGCAGCAGTGGGATAGCTGTGTATGTGTGTGTGTGTGTGTGTGTGTGTGTGTGTGTGTGATATGCAGGTCACTGGCCACAGAAGAGGATGAATCTGGCTGGACTTGATTGAAACTGGCGGTTAATTCCAGGGCTTCCCACTGAGATTAGAGGAGAGAGAGAGAGAAGAGAGGATGGCGGGCTAAAGGTTAGAGCGAACGAGACGGGACCAAATGAATTGGCAATAGCCTGTCTGTCTCTGTGGATTGTTAACACGCGAGACAAAGTGTGTCTGAGTGTGCGGCCTGCTATGTGAAGGAGAAAGCAGAAGGAGTGATGAAAAAATACAAAGAGGAGGAAGAAAAAAGTGATTGGATTGGAAGAATAAGAGCAGTTTCTGTCTGGTCCAGTAATGCATTTGTGGTGGTGACAATAACGCTCTGAGGCTCCTGAGTTGATCATCTGCATTCATCTTTTCCACTGGCAAAGCTGTAATGTACGGCTAACATAGACCAACAAATATTGGTTACAACATATTGTACAGTATATATACATAGACTTTATTATTAAATGTCTGAGGATGTGTTGTCTGATGATTAATAAAGGATGTATCCACACATCATACTGTATATGTCACTCTATAAATGACTATATTGCAATGTATACAAGTCTGGTTGACGCGAATACTATCCTAGAACACTTTGGGTAATTTGGACTGTACTTGGCTAAAGACAAAGTTTGTATTGGGACAGTATTTGGACTGTGACTGTCCACAATAACACAAGAACAGACGAGAGCGTAGGCTGAAAAAGGCCTTTTGTTTCTGGTTAGATGGTCGATGTCAGGTTAAAACATGGTTGCAGGTAATAGTTTAACCATTGTTTAAAAATTTTTCTATCATAATCGTAATTGTGCTTTGGCAACACATGTCGAATGTCATGCCAGTAAGGCCTATTGAATTGAAGTGAATTGAATTCACCAGTTAACTCTGGTGAGACTAACCAGAACCATCAGTTAACTTGACTACAAGTCAACTTTAAAAATGGATGACGCTCTGAATACAGCGTTTCTTTTTTTGTACACAATGGATGACATGGAGGTATAGAACACCACAATGTCACAACATCTAGTTGTACGTTATAATGATAAGATACAGTGTGTTCTCCTGTGTGATGTCACAGACACTGCAGTGTTTACCAGAGGGGGATTGTGGGAGATTACAATGAATTCATGAGTAAAGTAGAGTTCTTTACTTACACTGATACAAGTCTGATCTGTCTACAGCAATTAAGTCGCGCAGTTACAGTAGTAGGAGTTTTTACATTGGTTTAGTAGAAAAAGACTTTTGCCACACCATGATAAAAATGGAATGCACTCAGGTGTAGAGGAGTAGAGTATCTCACTTCTGGCTGCATTTAGTTGCTGGCGGTCAAAAGAGTAAAAAATAAGGTGTCAGGGAGAAAGGAGCGCTGGCCTCGTCCTGGTGCAGAGGTCATGCTGTGTGCGTGCAAGTGTGAGCTTGTGTGTGTGTGTGTGTGTAGTATTGCAGTGCAGACTCGATCAATATGGCCTATTATGTCCCCGAGGACAATACATCAAGTGTGTGGGTGCCATCACTGTGTGTGTGTGTGTGTGTGTGTGTGTGTGTATGAGTAAGCGTTGTGTGTCCATGCACATGTTATTGTGTGGAAGTAAACATGCATATGACGTGACTTGAATATATTTATGTATAAAACATATATAAATGCACATATCAGTTCTCTTGTGGTTTCCTGTTTGTGCAGGTATGACTATATGCATTCAAGCATGGCTGCATATTTGCACATATATATGCATGCATTTTCTTGAATGCGACTAATGAAGCATGCGCAGCGTCACTTGCAAAATGTCTCTCGGGGCAGTGGTGGAAGTACGTTCACTTATTTTAAACTGAACCTAGACCAGCTTCACACTGTATCTGAGTGTTGGAGAAATATTGTGACAGCTGTTTTGATGCCATCGGCTGTAGTCTAAAGATCTGATGGAGCACACGGTTCACGGCAATGTCACACTGACCATGAAAGCTCTATCTCTTTTCACAGAAAATAGAAATTCAGAAATGATATCTCCAGAGCAAAAAAAAACAACAACACAAGGCCATGAAAACAAATAAATTACACAAACTGAAGTTTGTGTTGCTGAAAGGGGGAACTGCAGATTGTATGCCCGATGACATGGCTGTATGGGTTGGCCTGCTTTTACTAGGGCTTCCCATCACCCTCCCTTACCCACACTGTGAAAAATTCATGCATCTTCCCAGCAAAGAGCTAGGAATGATTAAACATTCAGATTCCAACTCTCCTTGTCACAGATTATGTGTGTGTGTGTGTGTGTGTGTGCGCGCTTCTCCTTTCACTTTCTCTCTTGTTATTGAGAATCATGAATTTTCTTAAATGAGGATCAGCGTAAATTTGTGTGTGCGCGCAGAATGAAGAAACAGCGAGACAGAGTGGAAAATAGGTTGCTAGAAAAAGAGTGAGACAGGGAAACGGCGAGATGGTGAGTGAGTTAAAAAGATGGGCGGACCTGTGAGAGGAGAGACCTGACTCTCCCAGCTCTGGTGAGATGGAACGAAGTGGACGGGGAGAAGGAAAGCACACATCACACACTTTCACTTCCTTTGGACAGTGGGTGATGCATGGATGACACACACTGGTTCTGAATTTCTTACTGATTTATATATCTACAGCCTCTGCCTCTTGCTTATGGTGACCAACAACTGGTGCAAAATACACATCATAAATATATAAATAATAAATGTGTCAAAGAAATGATCATCCATTAGTACTTTGCAGGTGAGGTGTAGCAAACATGCACTGTAACGGAGGTCCTCTCAGTCCTCATTTCGTTAGAGCTTCCTTATTGACGAAACATATTTGCACAACATAATAACGTACTAGTGCGCACAGTAAAACAATTGCACATGGTTAGTTTAATGATGAGACAAGCAATTGTTACGTTTAACCTTTTAACGATCGTGTGGACTTTCTGCATGCGATCTGATGTTTGTTTACTCCAGATGCCAGGGGAATCAATTGGCCGCGCCACCTGTGGAAAGATAATAATATGGCATTAGCAGAGCTCGGAAATGACTGTTCCATGAACGAATGTCATGTCGTATGCTGAAACACTTACCTGTGCTCTCCTGTCTCCAACTCCCAGCGTGCGCGATTAAAAGAACATTAAAAACACCGCTTTATAGCTCCTGGAGGGTTCCACCAGATAGGATTGTGTAGGGGGTGGGGAGTATATGTCAGGTTTTGTTTACTAGCTTTATTGTTGTGTTTTTGATGTATTAAATATAAGTGGGTTAACTGACGTAATGTGAATATTTGTCTATTTTATGTTTTGCTGTATTTAGATAGTGTATGTAAATCAAGTCACTCTAGAGCACCCCTGTTTGTGGTAGCATCCAAGGGTGGGTACTATAAAAGGCTGCCCTTTGTGTTAGTGTGTAAGGTGGTGCTGGTCGTGGTGGCTGGTCCGTGGGGGCGCTGCAGTGTTTGTGTTGTGTATGTCATGCACATTGCCCAGAGTTGTAGATAAACTCCCACAGGGGTTTGCTTCATCTCCTGCCTCTGCCTCCTTACTCACGGTCTGGACAACTCTCAGGGTCAATCTAACATGCACACTGAAAACAAAGAACACAGTACCTGCAAGCTGTTCCAAATTCCTCTTTCCTTTTATGCGGACATGGCAATGTTTCAACCGCAAATTGTTTAAGGACGCACCAACATCTGATACCTGAGAGTTGCCAGCTGAACAGCAGCTTTTTCATCGTAACAAATGACAACATTTGCATGATATCTTTGCTTATTGTTTGTCTGCTGATTTCTTTCCACAATGTACAGCAGTTTGCAGATAACATGCTTATCAATAGAGCATAACTGAAGAAAAGTTTTGAGAAACAGTCTCTGCTTGCAACGGCAGTATCACATAATGAGGTTCAAAGTCACTGCAAGCTGAAAGTGAAATTGAATTGAATGAATGGGCTCTCTGAAAAAGCAATCAATCAATCTAAAAATCTGGGATACTTTGTATCAGGGCAATAGAAGTAGAGGAAGTAGAGTGACTGCTGCATATTTGATTGATACGGCCGGGCCACACCGCTGACCCAAGCAGCGCGCGTGTGTCACGGAACCTCTTGCTTTTCATTTGGGCGCCCATGTTAACACAGCAGCCACACAGCCAGCACTGTCCTTAATACCAGCCTGACTGATGAAAAGAAAGCAGGCTGACTAATGGCAGAGAAAAGCAAAAGCAGGCGAAGCTTATGTATTTGTGGGTTTGTGGGATTTGATTTGACATGAGAGAATTGGGTAATCTATTAGCAGGCTGGTGCAATTTATCAGCGCAGCATTAAATCCAGACGTCACATGAGCTGCAGAATAGCCTCAGATTACTGGGAATTAAGATTAGCCTTCCGGGTTTAATCTCATACAGGTGTAAGACAGTGGATAAACATTTGCTGTGATATGTGGCTGCGCTGAGTGACATCCTGACAAGATGATCTCACACACACACACACACACACACACACACACACACACACACACACACACACACACACACAAGCACATACACACTGCACTGAATACACGTGACTTCATCCGTACGGTACAGTGGATATGTGTGCTCACATACAGCAACTGTACACAGAGAAACACACACACACACACACACGCACACACGACAGTTGTTTAACACACAAAACACACACATAATGCTGTCATGTAGGGGCACACACACTCGCAGTAATACGTACCCAGCGGTTGTTGCCAGAAGACAAGCTGTCATCTTCCGCTATTCACTGGAGAATATCATATTCTACAAACATTACACAAGATGTTTTTCTCCCTTTTTTCAACACGTTTATGCAGCAATTATGCACAATTATGTTAGCAATTTGAGACCCTTTATACCCTTTATATTGCTTTATACCTTTCAGCATTTGTTAAGATTGTGCTGTTAAGATTGTATAGAGAACCAAAGTGAAACTGGAACTCAGACACAGAAGTCAGAAAACCTCATTGACATTTATAACTAAAAATACAGCCTTGGAACAGCCAGAGTGTTATATGGCTCACTTCATATGTCTAGGTGGACAGTAGTTTTTTGAAAAACGATAATATAATAATATCATTGTTTCTTTTAGTGGCCATGAATGAAGCCTAGACCTTCGCGGGCTAAACTTGTTGGTTGGTTGGACAGAAGAGGCGAGTCCGTGAGCAAGTGGAGGGGTCGCAGCTTTCTCAGACATGTCAGTAATAACAGCGGGACAGAGAGGACTGAGCTTACTGAGATTACTTTAAATAAAAATGACTTTAGAAGAGAGCGTTGGTGAGTTTTATGGATATGGATGAAATCAAGTTACAATGACGTAAGTACCCCTGCCGCTTGCGCTTGTACATTTTCTTGGCTGCTGCAGTTTTTTGTACGCTCACAAAGTAATGGTTGTTTAACTTTGTTTAAATCACAAAGGTTTCAATTCATAATAAGTGCCGACGTGTCTCAGAATATGGACAGTAAACTCCAGGAACACGCTTTTTTTATTCAGAAAGACAGAAGAAAGAAATGCTGAATGGGAGATTATATTGAGTTACAGAAGCTTGATGTAAGTACAAAAGTCAAACACCAAGAATAATATATAATTTCAGCTTTAGTGAGTGTTCAATAACAACAATGAATGCTTTCTTTGCTCTACATGGTTAAAAATGTTCAATAATCAAGCATTTTCACACCCTGAGCTGAATGACTCATCAAATAACTGTAAACACAAGACACAAATGAGAAATCTGTTTACTTTCGAGCGGACAATACAGGAATATGCGGAACCTCTCCAGGATTTATGTTTGAAATGACAGTGTTGAGCGTTTTGCTGCTTTTACTAGAGCCAATTTCCAGGAAAGTAGTCTTTAACAAAGTAACACAAGTTCCTTGTTCTGTAAGTCTAGTTCCCGTAAAACATGTTTTCCCAGTAATAAATTATTATTATTTCAGATTGTGATAGGATTACAGTTTATTACATTTCACTGGCTTTTCTCATGATACATCATCCTATCACATAAAATCACAAAAAAAATGTCAGAAAAGTTGACTACTTATATGAACTTCAGTGAAGTTAAAGACACAGAACAATCCTTGATCATAAAGTAATGAAATGGCTTGAATGGTTATAAATAAGTTATAAAATCCCAAGGAATGAAGCCTTTGAACATGTCATAACCCCATGCAATAACATCCTCATAAATCAATCATGTCCCACAAATCCTACATGTACAATACAGCTTCTGAGCACCCTTCCCGTTCCCCGTGGCTGCGGCTGATAGAGTAGTGACCGGCGGCTGAAAGCAGGGGTGAATCAACCACTGTGGCGCGCAGACAGGGCGGCATTGTTCGCCGCTGATCGCAACAATAGGAGCTCTGTCAGAGGGGATCATCTGTTTTCTTGGCAAGTTGGCCCGTTAATAGGGCTACTTATGCTCTGTGAATGGGCTGGAGCCCGGTCAGAAACAAACACGCAAACACACAAACAAAGCAGGCTGGCATGGGCGTGGGTTACAGCAGCGAGCGCGCCGATGAAAAGAGGTTTGAGACACGGAAAAAGTGTGTATGCATACATGTGCAGGTATGGGTGGATGTGCGGGGATACAGACACGCACACTGACACACACTCATCAGTAGAAAGAGAAAGGGGATTAAAGGCTTTGAATACCACTGTACATTCACCTTTAACTGGAAAAAACACTTAGAAGTCTATTGACAAGATGAGAGAGAGAGAGAGAGAGAGAGAGAGAGAGAGAGAGAGATAAAGTGAGGGAATAAAAGAGAGAGAAGGTGAAAGAGAGAGAGAGAATAAGCACACACCCAACATTTTTCAGGTCAGCCCAAATGCCCTGGGCAAAGCTCGCCGTTCTGTTACTGTTTTTCTTCTCCCTTTTTTTTCTCTCTCCTCTCATTCTCTCTCTCTCTCTCTCTCTCTAGCCCAGGGGCAAAGTCGAGATGCAACAGGATTCAGCCGTTCCCACGGAGACCGGAGAGACGGTGCTGCCATGGCAACGAGGCATCGCTTGCTTGAGCGGAGAGCTACTCCTTCTCTGTCTCTCATTCTCTACTTTTTTTCTTCATCGGCACTCCACCTCTCGCTCTTTCTCCTTCTGTAAATTTGGGAACCTTACTCCTTTGTTAAATCCTTCTTTCCTTCTTTCTTTTTTTTATTTCTTCCTCTTCCACCTGTGTCTCTCCGCTCATCATCCTCCTATCCGTTCATTCTCCACACCAAAAATATAATTAGTGTGCCGCTGCCATAATTAAACAGCTCGGACAGCAGCACTTCTCGCAGACAGAAGGCCAGACACTCACTTCACACATCTCATCTCATACCTCAACTGAGTGGCTAAAAAGAGGAAAACATTTGGATAGAATCGCCAAGCGTAATTACACTATCACTAAATTCAGTAGTCCAAGGTAGAGGTGCCAGCAAAGGTTGGCATCTACAGGAAATGCTGTTTGTGAGGCTTGTCCACTCTGCCAAGAGCTGAATTCCCAGCAAATCTCTCAGTGCTTTGAATTGTTTGGGAATTTTTAACAGAAAAATTTGCCACAAAAAATGGGACAACTATGAAGACAAAAAAAGTTACAGCAATACATCATTTCTGAACCTAAACTGTATCAAGCAAGAAAGGAAACAGCAAACTGCATTTGGACTGACAGCAAGATTGATTGCCGGCAAGTGGTCGATTGTGGAAGGTGCCAGTGATGCGCGGCTGTCTCCCTGCTTTCAGTCTGGCCATAACCTATTCGAGGAAAGACTTATCAGACTCTGGCCACAAAATTAAAAGCTCTAGTAAAATGATTTGAGGTTGGATCACTGCTCGTGTCGTGCTCTAACAATGACAAAAAGGAGCAGGCCTTTATTTAAGCTTTGCCTGTGACACAGAGCATTGCATTGAAACTCACAAGACTCTCCCAGACTTCATCAAACCCAGCAGCCGTCCCCTCGCTCCACACCTTCACGCTATGACATTTAAGTCAGCTCGCCCTTTAGAGTATGTTGTTATGCTTTTTTTTAAATTTTACATGCACGGTATATGAAAACCCTCCTCTTCCATTCTTACTTTTTTTCTCTTTCATCCATCACAAGTCATTAGGGGACTTACAGACTGGACAGAGCGTGAGGTGTGTAGGCTGATGCATGTTGCCATGTTGCATGCAGACGTTTGAGCGTGACACTCGATGTAAGGTCACTTAGAGCAGGTTTTGGTGAAAATGCGCACGACAGTGGGAGTCTGAACTTATAGATTATTTATATGGCTGTCAGCGACTCTCAGCGTCACACACAGCGGGGTTGTGGGTGTAGGGGAAGTGTGTGTGTGTGTGTGTGTGTGTGTGTGTGTGTGTGTGTGTGAGCTTGAGAGAGGAGAACAAAAGAGAAAGAAATGGCAATCAGCTGAAAGAAGAGAGTTTGAGCTCGTCCTCAGAACCCATATCTTCACCTTCGCTTGCAGCAAACACTGTCTGTAGCTTATTATTAAGTGATATGTGTACGGACAAGCCCTGTAGACGCGACATGTGGTCTTCACGCACACACACACACACACACACACACACACACACACACTCAGGTGTCACTGAAAAGGTCGACTTTCTCTCTGTCTATTCCTATCCATCAAACCTGAAGCATTTTGCCTACTCAAACACTCACTCTTCCTACAGCTGATACAGTATAGAAGTCGCTCACCTTCCACATACATCACTAATGGGTTGTATGGATTTTTACATAATTGACTGGGTCCTATTGGAGCCATTAACTAGAACATTTATAGATGTGCTGCAAGCCTCAGTGAAAGCCATAGGAAATGTGTGTGTGTTTCCATATCATATAGTCATGTGTACCATACTATATACTCATTAAAGTATAGTGAGTTAGCATTGGAGTTTAAAGCAAGTCTGTGTAACCTTTGCTGAACAGTGGCCACTGTGGCCAAAAGTGGCATTTACAGGATTGTGGAACTTCCAGAAATCCAGATTTCTTAATACATCCAAGCAGGAAACAACAACCATCTCCAGGTAAATTAGCAAGACCACTACCAATACCACTGAAACTGGCTAGTTAAGCAACTCCTTCACTCAACATTGTCTTGTGTTGGGTGAAGGAATGATAGATGAGGGCGTCTATTTCTTGTCTGCCATTTATTGACTAGATAGGAACAGAATATACAGTATGTACTGGTCGATCATACAGATTAAGTTATTTTAGCACAATGGCTATCTAGCTTGTTTGCCAACTGCACTATTTCACCTTATATGACCAATTTTGCGCTGTAAAATGCATTAAATACACTATTACACTTCATAGTAGCATGTTCATACATGGGACACATTAATATGAATTTGCTACATTTGTGTGGCGCACTGAGCTAAACAACCTGCCTTGGGCATATCGCTCATAAACTGGCAAAGTTGCACAGCCACCAGCAGCATTTACCCACCAACAAACCTATATTACTGGGTTTATGGCAAGTGAAATCACACACAATACAGACCCTGTTACACTAGCACGACTAGAGAAGAGTCATACAGCCAGCAAACTGACTCAGTAATATTAGCAATGAGTATCTTTAGTCTGCTAACATTAGCTAACATTAGCTACCATAAGCTAGTGGTCATACCAGACCAAGTAAGGTTGTAGCAGCAAAACCAAAGAGTGTGTTGAGCTGAGAAAGGGTGCATTTTATTTCTTATGAATTCAACATTTCATCGGTAAGAGGAAGATTGCATTATTTTGTCTTTCAAAAGTTACCTTTCACTTTAAAGCCCAGTTCAGACCAAAGATTTGCGACGAGATGAGTCGAAACTTGCAACCACTTGCAATGCACCGGATCTGCAACGTTCTGAAACCTGCCAGTTTACACCAAAGCGACTAGACGAGACGGAGCATCGTTTCCATAGCAATGACTCAGTACTTCCGTTTTAACTGCCGGCTTTTCAGGCTTTTTTTGTAGCTGAATGTAATTTGTAGCATCTTGAAATATGAATGAGCAGAGTGATATTGTGTTACTTGCTACAGTTGCATTTATAGTATTGATGAAACGGCGAAAACATAAAAAAAGAGGGTCAAGATGACCAGCTGACTTTGCTACGAGCTGATTGGCTGTTGAAACAGGTGACGTGCCTTACGTTCTAAAACCAGCCGCTGGCGATTTGAACTGGGTTTAAGACAAACTCTCAGGAGGTTGGATTCTCCAAGCCAAATGTGCATGAGTCCTTAACTTAAAAAAATGAGTATTGAATTTGAACGTGCACATTGGTGCGTTTTCAAAAGTATGTACATGCATTTAAATTTCAAATGTTTTTGTTGATACAAACAAACTTAACTTTCAGTACTTGTAGTTAACGGGTATGTCACTTTATGTAGGTAGATAGGTACGTACTTTTCATGTCTGACAATAAAAAAAGGAAGTATGCATTTATTCCAGTCTACAGGATATCAAACTTAAATCCCTCTACACAAACAAACATAGCTATATGCAGCTAGAACACCTCTGTGTGCAAAATAGACACACACTTACAAGCACACCATACACAAATACATGCAAACGTTCACAGGAATACAGTACCACCACTGTTGCACGCAACCACAAATACACAATGCACACATTTACACACACATATCCATAAAACACACACATGGCGACACACGCTACTAGGCGTCTAAATAAAACTCCACCGACCACACCGGATGTGCATCACCAGTTGTCATGGCCACCGAGGAATATTCTTCAAGGTTTCCAAGGCAACAGCTTGGGGAACTCTTCGCCAGCCTGTCACTCGTCTGGGGAGAAGAGAGTGGATGAATGCCGATGATTATATATGTGTTTTTTATGGGTGTGTGTGTGTGTGTAGTGAGGGGCCTGAATGACAGTAATACAGTAAGTGGGAGAGCTGTAGTGGTGTATAATGAGGGAGCGAGTGGATGAATGGATGGGTTTGGGAGATGAAAAGCAGCAGCAATGAAATAGAAGTTACAAGAATTTCACGTTTACTTTGTGTTTGCACACACACACACACACACACACACACACACACACACACACACACACACACACACTGAAACATCTCAGTTTTAAGGTCCCATTTTATGTGTTCATGTGTATGGGAATGTGTGTGTGTGTGTGTGTGTGATGAGAAAGAGTTGTAAGTCAGTGTGTGCATGTGTTTATGTGTGTGTGAGAGCAATGGGAGGCTCTCTGTTGCAGCTACTCATATCAAACCAACCACCACTCAAACCGACGTAGACAGGGGATGAGGGAAAGAGAATGTAGGACCCAGTTGCCATGGCAATGCAATCATCTTTCAGTCGAAGCGTTCGTCTCCAGGGTGCTGTCAACGTTCGATCTCACCTGCATAATAAACACATATATGAACACACACATACACACAGTATGCACAGACACGCAGAGGTAAACATATCAAGTAGCTACCGTGGAAACCAGTGGAGGGTTAATGTGAACCTGTAGCTGCAGTCAGGACACTGGAAACAGGAAAAATGAAAGTATTTGGTTTATGGTTGTCGGTTTTCACATATCAGACAGTAGAAATAGATCTGACTGTTTATGTATTCCACCTTCAGTTCGTCACGTTTTATTTTCATATTGTTCTTAAAATCTGATGTTTCCTGAATGGAACTTTCTTGTCTTCCAATAATCTACAATCTTTGTCACTCAGACACAAAACAATTGTCACACCGATTTCAGATGAAAATTAAGCAATTATCGCTGCTGCTGCCTTCCACTCTTTCTTCACTCCCTCTATCATTTGTTTTATGTTCTCCCTGCTCTTCATCCTCCATTTCATTCTCTCTTCCTCCTCCTCCCTTTCTCTTTCTCTCTCTCTTTCTCTTTCTCTTTCTCCTGCCCTATATTCATACTCTAATCTGGTCCAGTCGGACTTCTTGTCTGACTCCAGTAATCTTGTCAGGACAGATGGCCCACACACACACACACACACACACACACACACACACACACACATACACACACAGATGCACATTCACTCTTTCTGTGACCCAGATTGACTTGAAACTCACGTTGCGTCACGTTTCACACCGTCACACACACCGTCCCACTGCCCGGCTGCCTGTGACCTGTTTAGTGATGGACACGGTGTGAATGTTTATTTCCTCATACCTTGAGAAATATATTGGATTATTGGTGTTTGATGTCAAAGGTGTGTGAAGGTTAGAATTGGTTCAAAGGCCATTCCCCACATTTGTAGATTGCAGCTGTTTTTAGCTGCTGAGATGTAGTTTCTTTAAATTTATCTGGTTTCTTTAGATTAGGCTGATTTCATTATATTGGTATTTTAACTAAACTGGATATCAGCTAGCAAAAATTGTCCATTGCATTTGAACAGCACAGTTGTGAAGGAACCACTTTGAATTTTTACTAAGAATTTATAGCCATTAAGATGTTGAGATTTGGTTATGAAAAGCTGCCCAAAATGGCAGAGGGAAGAAGGTTGTTCAAGTTCAAATAATATAAAAACATATTGGCTACCTGTGGTGAAAAGGAAAACTCCACAGGTGGATGAGACTGCTGGACAATATGCCATTTTTACTATAAGACTAGTGACAAACCTATATATCAGTCTAACCTGTAAAGGCCGGGGTATGCTTGAAACAAACTAGGTTGTACGAAGTGTAGTTCGACTACGATGAAATGTGTTTGAACCTGTTCCGAAATGGTCACACTCAAACGTGGGGCAAAAGATAGACAGACAAATACTTTATTTATTCCCTGGGAGAAATTCACGTGTCATAGCTACAGTACATGAACAAAGGAAAATGTCATTATAAAAATCCTGCTGTCATAGAGAGGGGCGAGACGGGATGAATCGAAGTGCTTTATGTATCGCATTGATTATCTTTGCGTGAGAATGAGATTGCAACCTGGAAATGTACAACCCTCCTGTCTGTGTATGTGTGTCTGCTTGCAGATATACTGACCTAACATTGCTTTTTAGTCTGAGATTGGTGTCGCGATGGATTTAGATGTTTCTTCTTCACTCTGACAAGAACTCTGATGATAACTTTAGATATTTTTTCCTTGAACTTTTAGGCATGATGATGGTGAAATAAAAATAGGTGAATATGTTTTTGGCTGCATGATGGAGTGAAAAGGTATATGGAGCATCATGATGCTGGCTGAACCTACTCATCCCTCTACAAAATCCATCTCTTCAGCCTTCCATGTCTACCTGCCTCTGTCTGGTTCCCTTTAACCTTCAGGGAGGGGAAGAGGGGAGATGAAAGCAAGGTGGAGTGTGATGGAGAGAGAGAAGGTGAAAACGCAGATGAAAGAGGAGGAGTGCCAGAGGGTAGCGATGGCCTTTACCATGAACTGTGATGGATCAGGAGGCTTGGACCCGAGCATTAAGATGAACAGGTCAGATAGAGGAGAAGGGAGGAGGCAGGTCGGTACCCTGTAGTACCTGAGATGACTAAAGTTGTCCTTGGTGGCAGCTGTATCAAAATGTCTTCACTCCAGAGGATTGTAGCAGTTGGTAATAACTACCAGGTGGTGTAAAACTTGGATGACCGAAAATGTACTAACATTCAGCCAGTTTAAGGTTAGTTAGTATAGTTTATTACTGTAGTGATGCTCTTTCAGTAACAATCAATGATCACCTTGTCAGTGTTTACCACCTGTAATGAAGGTGAGGATGTGATATGGGGATGCAATAGCCTGAGGAGCGTTAGTTTGTGGTGCATCCTGCCTGAGCTGCTAACACACATGAAAGAGTTTCATCAGTCTGGTTTTCAGCAGACCTTCAGTGTGCCATGGTATTTCAGAGGTTTCTACACTCTGACACAAGCAACATTTTGGGGGGAAATATCAAATTCCTTCTTTTTTTTGGTATAAAAATACTGGACATGGGCATCATTAGCATATAAGCAGTCAAAAATATCCAGGAGGAAATCCTGGTTAGTGTAACAATACAAGTAAAACATCTTTACGTAATTTTACCAACACAGCTCATTATATAATCATATCATTTTTGAATGACTGAGATGGATGTTTCAGTAAGATGTTACATCTGGAAATGATAACTACAAGAATCTTTTCATTTTGATTTTAATCACCAATCAAATACCCTTTCTATGTCATTACATCAGGGTATGAACAGGTACAGTAACTACGACTTATACCATAGTCAAAGGCGAGCGTTCATACAAAAGCCCAGTTCAGAGTTTAACCCAGTTCATGTGTTACCAAGCAAATAAAAACCATAGTAATGTTTACTATGGCTGTGCGTCATAAAATAACAGGACAGGTGGCCTCATTCACCACTATACCTGTCAGGGTAAATCAGTGTTGGGGTCATCAGTATTATATTTACAGTAACTGAGTTACACCTGTGACACAACAAGAACCCCCCCCAGACCGAGTCACACTGCACCACTTTCACTTGCCAACAACACCTACTTTACCTCTGTTTGTTTTTAAAGTCTCCTCAGGACTGTGTGGGCGTGTACAGAGGGTGAACTATTGACCTCTCCCTGTTCAGACCTTTATGATTTCCCTCAGTACGTGGAGTTTGGTGACTTGAGCTGACTAATCAGCAATTAAAAACAAACTGATGCAGCTAAATGGAACTCAGCCATCATCCATTTTATCATTTACACCTGTGCTTGTCTTACTATGACATGTCTGAATCTGAAAAACTTCTTCTTCTGTTATATTTCCAGCAGATTAGACGCTTCACAGCGGGCTGAACCACTGCATGTCAAAAGAATTCTGTTCTGATTAAATGCTTCAGAGAGGGAAGGGAAAGAGGTGATTTCTTCTGTGGTGAATGTGTAATATTTGAGTAATTCATATCACGTTAGTCTGCCTTGGCAACCCATCCCCCATACACTGCCTCTCTCGTGGGTTTGAACTCTCACTTTCTGTCTCTTACTCACACACTCACACACACAAAAGGGGGGATCTCCTTATGGAAAAAGATACAATATGGCATAGTAACAGTAGACAGATAGATATATTTGATGAAATTTGGTGTAAAACAGTGGAGACAGATAGAAAGAGAGAGTGGGGGTATTTTGGGAAGATGGATGATGTTGGGAATGGGAAACAGAGGAGAAGAAATGGAGAAGCATGTAGACAGGCAGCAACAGAGAGGGAGAAGTGGGGGTGAGCACATATTGGGGAGGGGGGTGGTGGTGGATGGTGGGAGACTAGGCTACGTGACGTTTGTTTCCATGGTGATGGTCTCTCTGTCTCCCACACGGAGGGAGATGGTGCTTTAATGTGTGTGTGTGGGGGTGTGTGTGCATCTTTGCAGTTGTGTGTATGTGTGTGTAATGGCATCTTTGTCAATAAATAACCAAGCCCTTGTTGTTGGCATTAGTGGGCATTTTATTGATACAGTCCTACAGTAAAACCACAGCCATGAATGATCCCAGTTTGCTCCCGGGCACTGTAGCATACTGCACACCCTTGTTTCCTTTGGTGAGAAGTGAAAGATGCTTTATTCAGACGCCACACAAACCAACGCACAGCTGATTCCAAATAAGGGCATCTTTTACGTCTAGTCTTGCCACAGGGACAGGTTCTTGTGCCCGTCACGAGGTCTTACCATCCTGGTGTTGCATTTTAGGGACCTTCTGAGATGAATTTTACAGATTTGTTTCCGATTGAAAAATCCATACATTCTCAATCTTGTGTCCTAATTTACCGTATCTACACTTTGGAATCCCTTAGATGATTGAAAGCTACATTTGGGGCAATTCAATTATCTGGATAAAATTAATCAAAATCTCTGCGTCCAAGTGCATGGCAGACAGCCACCAAACCCAATCAGCGTGTATTGGGTTGCAGTCATTTTCAGTTTGGTTTCAATTGCCTGATCAGTTGCAGTGAATCAGTCTATTTTCCACCTGAGCTCTGTGTTGCTGCTATCCAAGCTTTCACTCACTGATGACTGTAATAATGGTTAAAAATAGGACTGAGTAGGCTGACGTCTTACCATTTGGCTTGGAAACACTGCGATATGATGGGAGGCTTTTAACTTGAATGAAAACAGACATATAAAAGCTGCAGCGTGGCATAGGACTTGGACATGAATTGAATTTGGGGGTTAAAATGTAGGACAGTGTGCAAGCTTTGAGATGTCTGTGTGCGATAGACAATGTGCATGTGTGCACGTGCAGTATGTGTGCGCACATGTGTGTCAGTGTTTATGAGAGATGTGATAGTGTGTGTGTGTGTGTGTGTGTGTGTGTGTATTGGAGAAACAGGCTGATATCTGTGGGGCGTGACCGGCATGGCGAGAGGATCCGACTGTCGCGCCGGATCCACCGAGCTGGAGGAGGAGGGGGAGGAGGAGGAGGTGGAGGAGGGGAATGTCGCTTGGGACTGGTCATGAATCTTGAAGGCAACATTGCCATCTGGTGTCTGATTAAAATGAAAGGTGTACAAAATAAATAGGCTCCAGTCCCCCCACGACCCTGAACTGGAGAAGCAGCTGGATAGATGGACATTTTCCAATCTGATTGTAATAAACTTTTCATAGGGGTTATCTATTCTGTACTTGTTACTTGTAATGTTCTTACTGACCGAGTTAAAGGTACCACCCTCGATTTGATTTGTATGTCTATTGTTGTTGTAATCATTTTCTGAAAACTCAAATCAAATATGGATTGTAAAAAAAAAAGTTATCTTTTGTCCATTTGAGAGAAATGAAATTGAGCATCAGAATTTGAACCTATCCAGCTCAGAGGAAAGGCACGTCAGAATACCATTGGTTCTCCACAAAGGGGGTCAGGGGGTCTCAACTCAAGGCTGCAAAATGATTCATGGAATGAGAAGAAACATAATCCTGATCATCAAACTGAGGTGCCATTGTCAGCAGCAACTCAGAAGTCTGGAAACAGGCTAAAGAAACATATGAATAGAACTTGTATCTGACCACACTGCAATTTCAGAGACCCTTGAACACAAAGTTTTGCACCAATTTCATGTCCTATTAAATGAACAAAATAAAATGAAAAGAAGCAAGCAAGGATGAGTAGCTGGTTTGTGTTGGTAGAGGAACATATTACAATTATTTACTTAAAACTCAAAACATGAACATTTAAAGCTGCACTTATCAGTATTTTTTATACTACCCTACAAATGACTACATGTCATGTGAAAGATGTCGCTCAGAGTCACTAAGGATTATAACCCGACTCTTCAATTCCCCTCAGATCTATGAAGCGTTTTAGCATCTCTCAGCTCATTGGTTTGGTTTTTGGGCCCGCAGCTTTACTTTTTGGTTCAGTCTCACTGCTCCCTTCAGCGTTGTATCCAGCAGCAGCAGACAGCTGTTTTTAGTGAAAAAAGCTCTGATAAACCCAACATAGTGGAGCTTTTAGCAGCTAAAGAGCCAGATATTTCCCCCAGGAGTTGGTGTAGACCAAAAGAGAGCTAAAAGGAAAGTAAATATTCAACTTACATTCATCAGGTGGCCAGAAACACAACTCCAGATAAATGCTAACTTTGCTCTCTGTATCCTAGATGTGTAAATGGGCAATTGTTTGCTAACATGTTAGCCTTATCCTCTTTATAATGCCAAAATATGTCAATATTGTGCTTACAGCTCGTTTTACTGGCCACAAGCACAGCTTTAGAATTCAATATTCAGGGTTCGTACAAAGTCTTGAAAGTTTGGAAAATGCTTAATTTTAACTGTTATGTTTTCAAGGTTAGGAATATGCTTGAATTCAAATATACACCTTGAAAAATGCTTCATTATTAACATAATCTGGTGTTTCATCGACACAATCACCGAACATTTTTTAATATGTGAAGTGAAACGATCCCGTCGTCATATTTGTTTGTTGTCTCCTGGCATTTATAGTAACAATTAAAGGCTTCGAGAGTCTGGAAATTTGTGGTAATACCTTAAAAGTGCTTGAAAAGTGCTTGAATTTTACTCTTAAAAACCTGTACGAACTCGCATTATGTTTTATATTCTGTTTAAAAGCAGTGACACATGCTTTTTTTTTTGGTACCACTGTATTAGAGTGAATAAACTTGAAAAAGGGGGAAAAAAATAGACTGATGGAGACACGTAAATAATTCTGCTCACTGACACAGAAACAGCTTTATTTTTAAGGTTTCAAAGTAAAATCAATGTTGTGACAGTCAGAATAGAGAAGAGCCACAGGTGACCACTAGAGGGAGTTCTAAGCTAGTTAATCAGTTCAAAGTGACTCCCCATCAGATGCCCACCTCTCCTTAGAGACAGCTCTGTCCATCTGTTTAGTGCCCTTCAGCCTTGAGATTGAGACCATTCATAACTGGAAGCTGTCAGCGTCAACTCACTGGATGAATGGCTGAGCTCACCCAGGAATTAAAGGTCACACGCTGAAATTCACCATCTGCCCAAGCTCAAAGTACAGATATTACAGGCCAGTCCAGTCTGTATGACGCATATACAGTAATAGATAATGTAGAGAAGGTTAGTGTAATAACTGTAGACCTGTGTAAAGGGGAGCAGGAGAAAAGAGTGCCTAAAGGGAAAAGATGAACATGTACAACATTTTTTTGTCGATTTCCTATGTATTTTGATGAAATGTACTGAAGTAGACATGAAATGTTGTTTTGTTTTATTATATGTAGAAGATTATAGTGGCTGGTGCTGGTACATTGCTTGTAATGGTTGTAGACTGTCTGTCACCTTTACTATGCTTACATAATAGTGTGAATGACCCTCGAGCAGAAGGTTGCATGCTTCATTTCATCTGATAGTGCATGAAAATTGTAGTTCAAGCTCGATCCACACTACCAATGGGATGATGAGGCTGGTTTTACATAAGTACTTTAGGATTTCCTAAACCAAAGCAAGTTGACAGGAAATGAATCCTCTTTGGTTCACATGTTCATTTCCTGTCCTGTCCACATTGTGTAAGACATTAAAAATACTGTTGCTGTGATGAAATAACCTTTGTCAGAAAAGATCAAAACTTCACTCCTGTAACATTGCAAACACAGCAGTGGTGGAATGTAACTACGTACATTTACTTAAGTACACAGTGACGGTATACTTCTACTCCACTACACCTCAGAGGCAAATATTATACTTTTTACTGCACTACACTTGTCTGACAGCTTTAGTCACTTTTCAGATGTACAATAGCATGTATGTTCAAATGTAACAAATTTTTCTGACTGAAGTATTAAGTGTTCCTTAACGGGTTGAGAAGATTCTCCTGCTTCTTAAGCTAAATAAACTATTTAAACTTTAAAAATAAACTAGCTGGAAAATGCGTCATCACAAATCTGAAAACAGGGCTGTTTTTCTGAGCTCATGAAAAGTGGACTTTTTAGAGACACGTGCTTCTCAACAAGCTACAAACATATGATGATCTTATGGAATATGGTGCATTGCTGTAGATTAAACTTCCCGACAGTATATAAAGGAGTTAAAATGAGCTCAACCTTAAACATCTACAGTCAGGAATTTCATGGAGGTCATGACGGCCGTGGCATTTTTTTAGAATGTGGTTGAAACTTATGATTCAAGAAGCAACGATATAGTTGGTTAGCTAGCTAACACACCAAAATAACTGTAAGCCATGTTATTGTTCAGTGAATCAGTTTACATGTAATTTGCTGTTTGCCATCTTTACCCAGTTGATGTATTACAGTAGAAAACATGCGTGTCAATATTTTTCAATCAGAGTGTATGAGGAGTTTATACCATTATTGATCATTTGTAAATACCAATACATTATTTTGTGAAATAAACAGATTTTTAAAATGTATTTATTTCACTGATAGTTATACTATGTATTAAAAATAAAATCATTCTTAACCCTTAAGTTAAATCATTATTTCCATGGACTTAAAAACTTTGTTTTATTTAATGACTTTGCTGCCCTGGCAATGAGCTGGACTTTAGTTACACATAAGGCTCCATTCTAGTGTTTCTTCTTTTTTGAGACTAAATGTTCGTTAGTGGCGGAATGTAACTAAGGATGATTACTCAAGCATTGTACTCAAGTACAATTTAAAGGTACTTTGAGTATTCCAATATTATGCTACTTTACGCTTCTATTTCAACACATTTCAGAGGAAGATTTTTCCACTGCATTTATCTGACAACTACAGTCACTAGTTACTTAGCACATTCAGGTTTTACATACAAAACATTTGATCAGTTTATAGACTGTGATGCACTGTTATAGATTAAACTGCACGACAGCATATAAAGTAGTTAATAGCAGCTTTACTTAAACCAGCTGCAAGATGAAAATGCTGCTTGCACAATAACTCATCAGTAATAATAATCCAATAACATAACATACTGATATAACTTCACTTCACTTGTAAAGTCATTTTTACTATTTGAACTTAAATAAAATATCTGAAAACTGATGTTCATAATAAAAATTTCTACCAAACAAAAACGTAAATGTAAAAACTCCCCCCAAAAATCAAATAGCTCTGTTATGAATTTTATCTGTCTGTCTGCCTCTCGACCAGTGCATGCTGGGATAAGCTCCTGCCCCCCACAACCCTGAGCAGGATAAGCAGGTACTACATAGATGGACATTTTCCAGTCTGAATGTAATAAACTTTTTCATGTGGGTTAACCATTCTGTATAATACCTGTTGCTTTCAAGTCTTTGCTTTGTAATGTTCTTACTGACTGAGTTCAAGGTCACATGCTCAATTTCACCATCTTGATTTGTATGTCTACATCCTGTTTTCTAAATTCAGGGGCAAATGATTGGCATTAGTTTGCATAATTACTTTAGAGAAGGAGGGGAGAAACCGAATAAAAGTAAATGGATTCTTACTAAAGGTCTCAGATGTGTCGGAACAAACTGTGGAAACAAAAGCTGGAACTTTCCAAGGTAGGCCTCATGATCTTGTGCCTTTGTTTATGTTTTCTAATCATCTTTTCTTTAACCATAATATGAAGTCTGCCTCAGAGAGTTATAGCACTGAAACTGTTTGATAGGTTTCCCTCGCTACTTAGAAAACAGGAATTAGACCTGTCATGTATGAAAGATTTATAAAATGTAAAAGTAAAGTTGGATGTCATAGAATTTCACTTTTATAGAACTTTTATGCCAATAACCCTTAATCTATCATGGGATTTTTCAGGCATTTTTACTTTTAGGCAACACCAATTTTCTGTTACCGATCCTGCAAAGTACAGGTTCTTCTTTTTCGTATATTGAGGAGAAATTATCATTTTCTGCATGTTTCTATTTCCAGGATGGAGAAGACACTACTGTTTGTCCTCACTCTCTCAGGTCAGAGAACTGATTGTGTGTGAAAGTTGTGTGTAAGGGAGTGAGGTAGACACACATATTCACAGTGGGTGGATGCAGTCACATGAATACTGTACTTTACAGTATAATGCAGTCCAATGCAACATCTCAAACTATTGCTTCCACACTTTCACAGAATTGAATGACATTATCTCTCTGACAGTCTTCATAAATAGTGATCATTATATACATTTAACCATGGCTTTATTTGCTGCCTGATTATTGTATTACAATAGAAAACATGAGTGTTTTTGTAAATGATTTTGTAATTTATCTATCAGGGCTGTCTGCTCAGTCTACATACACCAGAGATTACTACTATTCAAGGACGTTAATGACGTGGGCTGATGCTCAGTATTACTGCAGACAGGCGGTGACTGACCTTGCCACTGTAGACACTCAAGACGAAAACATCATTCTGCAGGGATTGCCCCCACAGCAGGACCGTGAAAAATTAGCATGGATAGGACTTTATAATGACAGGACCAACTTTAAGTGGTCGCTGGGAAATGTAGACTTCGACAATGATACAGATTTCAGAAACTGGGCACAAGAGGATGACACCAAGCCCGAGGAGTTCTGCACTGTGATGACAAAAGATGGGTTTTGGCATTACGCTTCATGTTTGACACTACATCCTGCAGTCTGCTATTATGGTAAGAAAGATTTTACTGAGTTCAATTCCAAGTTGCTTTATTAGAATTTTCACACAAAGGAAAGAAAATATTCTTCGGGCTCTCTTGGTCGGTGCAAGGAGGAAAATTATTTCAAAAGCTTTCATTTAGTAGGACAAACTGGTTTAAAACCAAGCAGTTTCAACCTCATGGGATCTTCATCAGGCTGCAAATAGTAAAATAGTTAGATTGATAACCAAAGTATCACCAAAGTAATGTCAAATCATCCTGAGGGAGACATAAATATATTTGAAAATCTAATTTCATGGTGACTCATCCAATAGTGTTTAAGATATTTCAGTAACAACCAAAATGTTAACCTCATGGTGGAGCCAGAGGAAAAGTCAGGGGATCACCATAAATGTCCGTACACATTTTTTTTATGTAACTGTACCTTTTTTCAACTTAGTAACCAGTGTCATTCTAGGGCAAAATGCCAATCCATAGCCCAATTGTCCTTATTTCCTTTCTCTTTTCTTTCAGGATACGGTCCTACCAGGTACTTTTTAGTGCAAGCTATGATGACTTGGAAAGATGCTGTGACATACTGTAGGTACTACTACACAGACCTTGCCAGTGCAAGCAGCTGGGTTGAGAATGATCGTATCTCCGTTCTGGTGTCAGTAAAAACCTGGATCGGTCTCCACAGAAAGGACTGGGCTTACTGGTCTGACCTGAGCCCCACAATCTTCACTAACTGGATCCAGGGACAGCCCAACATCTATGACACTAAGACATCGTGTGTCGCGATCAACATAGGCACAGGAATGTGGTCGAATATTAACTGTAATGAAAGGCACTATTCTTTCTGTCAATATGTGCTTGTGAGCTACAACTATACCACTACTACCATTCCTGCAGATAGCGTTACAGGAGATAGCGTTACAGGAGATAGCGTTACAGGAGATAGCGTTACAGGAGATAGCGTTACAGGAGATAGCGTTCCTGGAGGTGGTGTTCCTGGAGATGGCGTTCCTGGAGATGGCGTTCTTGGAGATCTTGTTTCTGGAGATCCCATTCTTGGAGATCATCGCAAAACAACATTCAAGTTAAAGTTCCAGTCTGAGGTCGACCTGAATGATCGTGCAGTTCAGCAGCAGATTTTAGACCAGGTACAGTAAGTTTGAAGCTGCTAAACGTAATGCTATCCTTGGTAACTAGTTTGGCCAGGGTTGTTGGAGTGTGAACTTCCCCGGAGATGCTAACGTTAGCTAAACTGTCATATAAAAGCATCCCAGACGGGCTCCCACACAGTGGATATGCTAGTCCTCAACAGGGCTTTTTCTAATGTAACACACACTGACATAGTAAGCCAATGATGTTCTCCATGGTTTGAAAGTAACACTTGGTTAGTACTGTAGGTAGTAAGCTAGTTAATTGGCCATGCTAACATGTGCAGCTTACATTAAAGTAAATAAACACATTGTTTAATATATTCCTTACAAGTTTGCTCTTTTGTTCCTGGTTTTGAAAAGAAATTGAAAAAGCTCTCACACAGTGTCTGTGGGGTTTTTCAATAGATTTACAATTTCCACAAAAGAAAAGAAAACACCTTAAAATCACAGGAAAGTAAGAAATCTCTGGGTTACATTGTCATTTTCATCATTAACATTACATTCTCTGCCAGTGGAGGAAGAGCAAAGGAAGACATTAAAGGTTGTAATGATGTGATATTCAGTTTTTTGTTTTTTTTAATTTCTCTACAGCTGCATGTTGAATTGAAGATTCATGGGAAGTCTAGACTCCACTGGGTTCAGATGGATGTGCAGAAGGAACAAAAGAGGAAGGAAGAGGAAGGTATTCCTGTTTTTCTAAATAGGAGAGATATTGTTATATGGGTTTGTAAACTTTGATGAAATATTTAAAGAGATGGTTCGGCATTTTGGGAAATGCTTTCTTGCTGAAAAGCCATCTAGCAGCACCTCTCAAGCTCACTATCATGTCTTTGTGCTAAGCTAAGGTAACCTGTGTCTTTGCCGTGGTTTTTATTTCTTGGCCAGAAGCATATAACATGCTCATTTGTGAGCTTTAGGGGTGCTGGTACGCACATTATGTTACCTTCGGACAGAGCCAGGCTAGCTGTTTTCCCATTTTCCGTCTTTCTGCCAAGCTAAGCTAACCGGCTAACCGAACAGATATGAGAGTGGTATCGATCATCTCATCTCTCAGCAAGACAGCCAAAGATTGTTTTTCTCAAAATGTGAAAATTATCTTTAAACCACATATATGACTTCCATTTTCTGTCTTTTTTAGTGTCCTGTGTCTGAGCGGTCATTGAGCAGAGGACATCATGGTCTTCTTACAAATTCCCTCAATTAAAAAACTAACTGAACTGATATTGTAACACAGTTTTTCACTACATGTTTTCTACACCACCAGTGGTAATACATGCTTTTGTGTGTTTATGTATTTGGTTGCATACTGTGTAGCTACAGTACATCATATATCATTTGTCTGTGTTGTTACATCACTTGCAGTTCATTACAAGAAGATGCACAAACTTAGAGTTTTTGTATTACTTAAAATGTTTACTTCACAGTTTGCAGTTAAAAAAATGTTGAAAATGCAGATTTCTGCTTGTGACTTCAGAGCATGTAGTGAGATTTGGAATTAGTTTGAAAGATATAAACATGTTTTTGTTTATGTCATATATAAATGTTTTATGAGTGCTTGCTGAGTCCTTTGAAATCCGAAACTTTTAATGCTTGATGCTTTAGCAGTCTTTTATTAGCTCTGATATTTGTGGGTCCTGTTAATGATCAGCATCTTAGTTAACAATCAGTTGTGACAATAACAATTTCTTACAATGTGTTCTTTCTTCTTTGGTTTGTAGCAGACGCCTAATTTTTGTGTGTGTGTTTCTTTAATAAATATGGAACATTAAAAAAGACGTTCAACTTGTATTAAAACACACACACACACACACACACACACACACAAAGAAGGGGAAATTGAAATTGTGCTCTTGGCAGAGTGAGGATGCACTGTAATTATTAGGATCTAGGATTTTTTCTAAATCAAGGGCCACAAAGGGCCATACTTTTATTTACTTTTTATGCATGCAAATAACCACATGCATGAATTTCATTCAAGGCAACTTCATTTACATAACGTATTTCATACAGAGGGTAAATTCAAAGTAGTAAATTCACTGACAAAGCAGAGGGATATGGCGTCACCTTGTGTAATGTTTACAGTGTAGATCATTGACATTAGCTCTGGCAATACGAGTCATTTAGTGCTGCTAAACCTAGTCCACACATGTGGAGGGATAGTGGGATGTCTAAGTTTGAATCTGATCCAAATCTTACCCTATTATTATCCTATTGACTATTTTGCAGATAAACCTAGTAACCCCTGCCCCCTAAAAAAAAAGAAAAGAAAAAAGAATGATGAGCCGCTCCCTTCAAAGAGCCGTAATTCCCATCACTACACCACATCAATTCAGGCGCCAGACAACAACGTAATTTATTGGGGAGGACAAGTACAACTCCCCCAGATACCTAAGGCTATGATGCAGACTCCTCTCCCATTTTGACGGCTTCATTTCACAGAACATTGGAAAACCAGAATTGTCCGTCCATATATATTACAGTCTATGGGCACAACACACAGAGCTGAATAAAGCAATTTCATTGTATTGTATTGTACATTTCAGTATAATATACACATATACTGTATATACACACACGAGTCACAGCTCTCTGAATTTGAGCTACTTTGCATCTTTCAAAATTCAGCCAATGAAGTGCTCTGAAGTGAACAGGGGCACTTCAGGGGCCAGTCAGATTTCCGACGGGGCCAATGCCCCTGTGGCCCCGCCCCTGGATCTGCCCATGCTCTAGGATGACTAAGATGTTACCTTGAAGTTCCAGTATGTTTGATTGAGATGCCTGTCTGCGTAGTGTGTGTAGTAAAGAAAATATTTGTTTTTGCCTGTCACTCAAGGTCAATCATTGGTTTTAACAAAGAAAGAGTATAATTGTATATAAATTGAATAAAATAGTAGAGAGTATAACCTGTGCTGTTTTTAAGACGTCCTTGACTGAAAAGTGCAGTATGTGTTGTGATGATTTGTCTTCTGTCTGGTGTTAACAAGCTGTGTTGCTGGTGGGGGGCATGAGGGGGCCACAGAAAGCACACTGTAAAAAATATGAAGGTCTAATTTAGTGTGAGGTTGTGTTCAGACCAACATTAGCACTGCATGAAAAAAAAACAGCCCGCTCCATTCCTTTGGGGGTGCCAAAGCAAAGGTCACCAGCAAAAAAATGTAGGGCGGTGCAGCAACAAAACTGAACCTGGCTCAACCTTTGCCGCATGTAATGCTACATCATCCAGCAATGCCTTGCGTTGGCCAGTTAAATACATCCAAGTGTACATTCCTGGTAGATTACTTTGTAAAATGAAGGGGGTAACTCTACAGTTTACACTGTTACAGTTAATGTAAGCTGTAGCAATTTGAAATGCCTCCATACCTTTGATTTCCCTGCATGGTTTTCTGTCGTTTTTTAAACTTAATCAGTGACAAATTTAGTTTCTTTGTCTGTCCTTAGCCAGGCTACATGAACATTTACCGCCTGTGCTGTCATGTGCTGTCACGTAAATAACAAACCCCCAGCGCTGAACAGGAAGCATCATGTCAAGTGTGACTTGACTGAACCCGACCCAAACCCAAACATCATTTCTAAATTTTTGTCCGAACCCAGTCAGACCTTTCTGGCTTGGGTCGGGTATCCACCCTCTAGTTCAGACCAACATAAACACTGCTTCAATGAGACCATCTGCACCTCTGCTGTGGGAACACAGAGTTGAACTTGGCTAACATAACGCACTTTCCAGAGTTGTAAAAAAGTGTTTTTGCATCTGATGAGCCCTTGAACTCACGGATCTAAAAATCAAGCCTGCATATTTCATTGTTTTACTGATTTCTGAAACAACACACCCATACCATCACAGAGCCTTGGGTTGTTTTTTTTTGCAGTTCTGTTTTCAAACTGAATGCCCAGTACGAGTCACACTAAAATAAAATGAAAACTGACCACCATGAGAAGTGAGATAAATCAATTTCTTGCCAAAGTAGTTCCACCTTCACATGTTGAAACAAGACCAAACAGGATACATGATTCAATATTTCAATAGAGTTCATTTGCATTGGACAGAAATGAAATCATCTAATTCAATTCAATTCAATTCAGTTTTATTTATATAGCGCCGTATCATAACAAAGTTATCTCAGGG